>APFE030765836.1:0-68804 GCA_000404065.3 Pinus taeda
CAAATTTGGAAGGGAAGTTTTGATATAAAATTTAATAATATTTTTTTAAGGGTTTTTTAATGTTTTTATTTATTTAAATAAAAATGATTAAAATATTTAATAAATAAATAAAGTGATGTTATTAAAAATTTTATTGGTAACAATGTTCTTTGGTTGGTATTGATGTTAATTTTTATATGTGTTTTGGCATGGTTTATTGGTGTATCATGATCATAGGTGTGTTGTTATTATTGTAGATGGCTAAAACTATATATTCTAGTGTGATGATGATGTTTTATTGAGGATATGTTAGGGATCTGGGTGAAGATTATTGAGAAAATAAAACCACGGGCAATTGCAAGGGTTTTTCCCATGGTATTTGGTGTGAGGGCTTATTTGATGTGGTCATCAAGAGAAGTGGTGTGTAATTAATGATTTATATAGTGTATCTTGATGAGGGAGAAATTAGCATAAATATGATATGCCATTGTTAGAGTTTAGTTGAGCTATAGTGCATAATGAAGTTGTTTGAATATTTGTAGAAGTGAGCGACAATTAGAGGGGTTGAGATTGTGTTGCAAAGGGAGATGACTTATTTATGTGTTGAAAAGTTCATTTGTTTGCTTTGGGTTCCAGCCTTAAAATGAATGAAAACGTGGACTTGAGAATTTGAGGAGGATGGGACCTCCGACAAGTGGTGGCATGCCAAGATAGGAGTAGTGACTCCTTGCTAGTAGTGGCAAGCAACCAGTGGATAGGGAGTTAGAGCTTCATAGTTGGTGGTGGCCAACAAACTGTTGTAGAGGAGTAGTGGATCTTAGCTAGTTGGGGCTAGCATTTGTAAAACAAATTGATTGATATAAAAGAAAGAGAAGTAACAAAACAATAACAAGGTGGTTTTCTCCCCCTTGAGGGTTTCAACCCTATATCTTTGTGTCCTATGTGTATGCTTGATATGATGTCTATGTTGATTGTTTAGTGTGGCTTACATGATAAAAGCTATTGATGATATTTTGTGTAATGTTTGACTAATTATTTGACAAAAATATTTTAGATTATTATATATGTTATCACTACCGATTCACCCCCTACGCCCCCCCACCCCACTCTCAGTAGTGATTTGATTTCTAACAATCAATATCAAAGCAGGTTCCTTCTATTGCAGATTAATCGCTGGAAGGTGGATATGGGAAAATCATGGGTTATCAAAGTGCCTTGTTGCTTAGTCCTGCAAATTTTCAAGAATGGAGAGAGAAGGTGAAATCCCAATTATCTACACTTGGATCTAAAGTATGGAATGTAATGATGAAGAACCCCCTACAAACAAGTCCAACATTGGAATGCCCAAGCTAAGTTTACAATTTATGACAATCTTCATAATCCGAATCTTGAGAAAGTTGTGGATCTCAAGTTTGCAAAGGAGAATTGGGAAAGGTTGCAGGCCTTGCATGAAGGAGAAACCAGTACTAATGGCAGAAAAAAGGAAGAAGAAGAAAAAGGCCCCTTAAAAGGAAAGTGATCAACCAAATGACATTTTATGTCCCAGCATCAAAGTGGTATATTTTCAAGAAGAGAGAGAGCCTAGTTATCAAGCTCAACTTATCTCTGCATTAGCTGAAATAGAAAAGCTCTCTACAAAAATAGAGATCTAAAAAAGCTTCTTCAAATACTTGAAGAAAGAGAGTAAGATTTAAAGAATAAATTATTAGTTTGAAAACTCGAATAGAACAAGGAAGGAGGATTGAAGAAGGAATGAGAAAGTATTTTAAAGAAAAGGAAAATGATTGTGAAAGATTAGAAGTTGAGGTTGTTTCTATGGGAGACAATTTAGAGAAGAAGAACAATCAGGTGGAAGGAGAATCTAGATCTAAGGTGACATCCAAAAGAACTTTGAAATAAAATGATTCTAGCAAGAAAGGGGGCCAACAATTACATTGATAGCCAAGAAGAGAGTTAAGAAAATAATTATCAATTATAATATCTTTCACCTCATCATCAGAGGATATAAAGTGCCTCACTTGCCATAGTTTTTGACATATAGTAGTTGATCATAAACAAAGAATGATCAATTGATATAGTAGTTTTTTACATGAGACAATCTTGGCCATCTAACCAAAGATTGCAAGATGCCTACTTTCGTTGTGTGATCCAGTAAAAAAGAGAAGCTTAATCAAAGAAGATTAAAAAGAAAGTCTAGAAGCCTAGTGCTTAGAACAAAAAGCAACATATTGGAAATCATGGTTTTGGTCCGTGGTATTTGGTCCAAAGTGACGACCCCAAGTATTGGGTTCATGGTATTGTTTCTACATGGTTTTGGACCATGGTATTGAGAGAAGCCTAACCTATATAAGGAGAAGATCATTAGACAAAAAAGGGGGTAAGGAATGAATGTCTGAAAAAGTGCGAAGATCTAGTATTGCTGGTTATCGGTTTGTGCTGCTTGGATTGGGTTGATATAATAGCGAAGGTACAAGTAATTATCTTTAGATCTGTACGCGGGTTGGATGAGGTGAAAGCGCGTATACACGCGGTTTTGGTATAGTAAAGTAGCGTATGCATTATGAGATTTGGTATTTCAGGTTGTTGTTGATTCTACTGGTTGTTGCAGAGTTCTGGGCTCTGGTTTGCGTTCTGCGTTTTTGATGACAGGGTTTCAGTGATTCAGTATTGGGGTGATTTAAATTTATAATGCAAGTATAAGTTATGATTTGGATTGCAGCAGTGATTGTTTTGTACTTATGGAATCAGTCTGAAAATTGATGAAACGCGGTCTGACAAAAAGAAGGTTGCAGCCTTCTGTAGGTCAGCACTACGTACTAGTATATTCTCGCTAGTACAAGGGCTAAGGGGGTTGTAGCCCCCTTCCAGAAGTAGCTGGAAAACAAGAAGAGTTGTAGCCCTCTGCAGGTTGTAGCCTGCGGTGCTAGTAAAGGACTGCACCAGTACATTGTAAAGAAGTTTCTTATTAAAGGAAGAAAGAGACAAATTGCAGCAGGTGGTTTTCACCCACATTGGGTTTCCACCTTATATCATGGTGTTCATGTGTGCTTCTTATGTGTGATGATCTGTACTGTTTTACTACACCTGTTTACTGTTAATGTGGTTAATAATGTTCTGATGCATTTACTGAAGATAATCTAACTAAATCATAAGATTATTGCATATACGCTTGTTGCATTTAACACAGTCGCGTATATACGCGTATATCCTTAACCGAAGTTGCGTATATACGTGTATATCCTTAACCGAAGTCGCGTATATACGCGTATATCCTTAACCGAAGTCGCGTATATGAATCTGAGTATGAAAATGAAAAAGTATCTGATTTGATAATACTGATTCACCCCCCCTCTTAGTATTATTTCCAACATCATGGCCAACCATAGTCAATCATGGGCAATAACCATGGTCACCTTGTGACAAAGATTGTCTCTTGGTCCAATGTCATATTGTAACAACCATGGTCATCTAAGGTCAACCATGGTCCAATGTCGCAAAGTGACAAATATTGTCTCAATATGAAAATCAACCATGGTCATCAATAGCCAACCATTATCCAACGTTGCATTGTGACAATGTTGTCTCAATATGAAAATCAATCATGGTCAACCATTGTCCAACGTCACATTGTCACAAAGATTGTGTCAATATGAAAATCAACCGTGGTCAACCATGTTTATTTTAGGGTTTATAAATGCCTTAGGTTTACAAATATTGTCTCTTGGCCCAACGTCACATTGTGACAACCATGGTCATCCAAAGTCAACCATGGTCCAATGTCACATTGTGACAAAGATTGTCTCAATATGAAAATCAACCATGGCCAAGCATGGTCAAAAATTGTCCAACATCACATTGTGACAAATGTTCTCTCAATATGAAAATCAATCATGGTCAATCGTAGTCCAACATTGCATTGTGATTGTGATAAAGATTGTGTCAATATGAAAATAAACCATGGTCAACCATGTTTATTTTAGGGTTTATAATATTTGTCTTAGGGTTTTTATACCTAGGGTTTAGAATATTAATCTCTTGGGTTTATAATATCAATCCCTTGGGTTTATTAATCTAAGGGTTCATATTCCTAAGTTATAATATTATTCATAGGGTTTATAATATTAATATTTGGGTTTATAATCATGGTCAACAATGGTCCAGTGTCGCATTGAGACAAATATTTTCTCAATATGAAAATCACCCAATGTCGCATTGTGATAATGATTGTCTCAATATGAAAATCAACAATGGCCAACCATGTTCCAATGTCTCATTGCTACAAAGAATGTCTCAATATGGAAATCAACCATGGTCAACCATGGTCAATAACCATTGTCACATTATGACAAAGATTATCTCTTAGTCCACCGTCACATTGTGAAAAAGATTTTCTCAATATGAAAATCAACCAATGTCGCATTGTGATAATGATTGTCTCAATATGAAAATCAACCAACCATGTTTAACCATTTCGAACATCGCATTGTGACAAATATTGCCTCTATATGGAAATCAACCCTAGTCAACCATGGTCAATGGTGGCCAATAACCATGGTCACATTGTGACAAAGATTGTCTCTTGGTCCAACATCAGATTGTGACAACCATGGTCATCCATTGCAAACCATGGTACAACATCGTATTGTGACAAAGATTGTCTCAATATGTAAATCAACCATGGTCAACCATCGTCCAACGTCGCAATATGAAAAATGTTGTCTCAATATGAAAATCAATCATGGTCATCCATAGTGTAATTATGGTTTATATACCTTGGTTTTAGAATATTAATCCCTTGGGTTTATAATATCAATCTCTTGGGTTTATTAATCTAAGGGCTCATATTCCTAGGGTATAATATTATTCACAGGGTTTATAATATTAATCTTTGGGTTTAATATAAATCCATTGGGTTTGTAATCATGGTCAACGATGGTCCAACATCGCATTGTGACAATAATCAACCAATGTCGCATTGTGACAATGATTGTCTTAATATGAAAATCAACCATGGTCAACCATGTTCCAACGTAGCATTATAACAAAGGTTGTCTCAATATGGAAATCAACCATGGTTAAACATGGTTAACCATGCTCACATTGTGACAAAGATTGTTTCTTGGTCCAACATTACATTGTCCAATGTCGCATTGAGACAAAGATTGTATCAATATGAAAATCAACCATGGTCAACCATGGCCAACTGTTGTCCAACGTCGCATTGTGACAAATGTTGTCTCAATATGAAAATTAATCATTGTCAATCATAGTCCAACGTCGCATTGTGACAAAGATTGTGTCAATATGAAAATCAACTATGGTCAACAATGTTTATTTTAGGGTATATAAATCCCTTTGGTTTATAAAGATTGTCTCTTGGTCTAATGTCACATTGTGACAACCATGGTCATCTAAGGTCAACCATGATCCAACGTTGGATTGTGACAAAGATTGCCTTAATATGAAAATCAACCATGGTCAACCATGGCCAACCATTGTCTAGCATCCCATTGTGACAAATGTTGTCTCAATATGAAAATCAATCATGTTCAACAATAGTCCAACGTCGCATTGTGTCAATATGAAAATCAATTGTGGTCAACCATGGTCAACCATGTTTATTTAAGGTTTATAATATTTTTCTTAGGATTTATATACCTTGGGTTTATAATATTAATCCCTTGGGTTTAATATTATTTTCTTGGATTTATAATATCTTGGGGTTTTAGCATTTATCCCCTTGGGTTTATAATATCAATCCCTTGGGTTTATTTATCTAAGGGTTTATATTCCTAAGGTATAATATTATTTATAGGGTTTATAATATTAATCTTTGTCCAACCATTGTCCAACGTCACATTGTGACAAAGATTGTGTTAATGTGAAAATCAATCGTGGTCAACCATGGTCATCCATGTTTATTTGAAGGTTTATATTATTTATCTTAGGATTTATATACCTTGGGTATATTATTCCCTCGGGTTTATAATATCAATCCCTTGGGTTTGCTAATCTATGGGTTCAGATTCCTAGGGTATAATATTATTCATATGGTTTATTATATTAATCTTTACCAACCATAGTCCAATGTTGCATTGTGACAAAGATTGTGTCAATATGGAAATCAATTGTGGCCAACCATAGTTAACCATGTTTATTTTTAGGGTTTCTAATATTTATATTAGTGTTTATATACCTTGGGTTTATAATATTTATCCCCTAGGTTTAAGATTCTACCCTTGGGTTTATAATCTCTTGGGGTTTTAGTTTTAATCCTTTGGGTTTATAATCCCTTGGGTTTTTAGTTTAATCTCTTGGGTTTATAATATTTATCTTAGGGTTTATATGCCTTGGGTTTATAATATTAATCCCTTGGGTTTAATATTATTCCCTTCGGTTTATAATACCTTTGGGTTTAGAATTAATCGCTTGAGTTTATAATATCAATCCCTTGGGTTTATTAATCTATGGGTCATATTCCTACGATATAATATTATTCATAAGGTTTATAATATTAATCCTAGGGTTTAATATAAATTCCATGGGTTTATAATCATAGGGTTTAATATAAATTCCATGGGTTTATAATCACAGGGTTTAATATAAATCCCTTCGGTTTATAATATTTATCTTAGGGTTTATATACCTTCGATTTATAATATTTATCCATTGAGTTTAATATTATTCTAGTTAATAATAAAAAAAAATTAATTAATTATTATTAAATTATAATGTTATGAAATTTAATTAATAATAATAATTGAAAATAATAATATTAATTAATAAATAGTGGTAATATTAATTTATAATAATAATCATAATTATACGCCTTCGGTGTAAACCAACCACATTTACTAATGTGGTTGTGCTAGTAGATATGTTTATTTTGAAATAAGTTTTTTAGAATTTTAATTTAATTATCAATTATTATTAAATGGATGGTAAGAATTTAACTTCATAAATATTCTAGAATATTCATAGTATGATTCTAGAGTATTCATAGTAGTATACACAAATTAAAGGTTGAAATTTATCTCCAACATAGTTATGTGTTTTTCCCTTTTTAATTAAATTGATCAATTAAATAAAATATCATATAAACAAATGTCATATGAAGTAAGTTATGGTTTTTGAAGTATGTAGTATTATAACAAAACCTATTTACAAATTAAGAATCTCCATGATAAAGAGGAGGTAATCCTTCATAGTTAGAAGTCTTGTTCCATATTATTTTTAAATGTATATATTAATCCTCCTTGATGGGGTGATGTCACTAGTGTTTACGAAGACTTCTTGTGAGTTGTGCCCCTCAACAAATGACTTAAACCTATTATAGCATGGTAGAGAATTGGTGGAAGGTGTTGGAAGATGTACTACGAGTCTCATTGATTTAAATGTATGCTTGGGTCTTTGGGGTGGTGAGGGTATGTAACTTGGGGGAAAGGAGGTGAGGTTGTATATTCACCCTCCTTTTCCTTGGCCTAGGTGGCATCGATGTTATTTGCACTTCTATGGAGTGTGGGTGAGGATGGTTTATCTCAGGAGTTTGGCTTTATGATGTCAATTGCATTTGCACTGGGTAGAGTGCTACTTAGCAATGAGGTATTGTGGTTCTTACTTCATTAATTGTTCACTATACTTTGAATTTTCTTTTGTGTTTGTATCCCCTGGAGTGTCATATAATTGATGGTTGGCCCTATTGTTGAATTACACATGTGTTATTATCTCCATGATGTGTATTAGGGTTGTAACTGGTGCAATATCTTTGTGCTTTTTTATTTCAAATTGTCTATATCTATTGTTTGGCTTGGCTTAATGTTTTTTGTTGTTGGCTGGTCCTTGGTCTTTCCTTTGGGAACCCTTAGTGTTTATCTTAAGGTTGTTCATGTTATTTTGTTTCGACCTTGATCTGGGCGAGCCACTTTGTGTTGTGGGGATGAAATTGCTTCGATTGTGAAGTTGCGTACTGGTTTTTTTCTTAATCTAGTTAGGTTTTGGGGGTTTTTTAGTCTTATGTCCTTGAATTGTCTAGATTTGGGTTATTTCCTCAAATTTGGGCCTCTGTTGTGGCATTGAGGGGATGATTTACTAGTTTTACATTAAGGAGAGCAAGGGTCAGTCATTTGTTCATCCTCTTGTTTTATTGGTCGTGGGTTTTGTACTTGTTTGGTCTACTACCATGTTTTTGGCTTCATGCCTCCTCTTCAAAGAATGTTGAGTCAGAGGGATGGTATGAGTTATGTTGGTTTCAAATGCACTCATCTGTTTCCTTTTGATTATGTTGGAACGTTCTTTGATGTGATTCCTCTTGAAGTCATAAGAGAAATGCTTCTCTTGGAGGAAAAAAAGATTAAGGAGCAACCCTATCATTCTAATTATGAGCTTGAGATGTCTAGTTTGGATCTAAAAAGGGTCTCAGAGCCAGGTAGATTTCGTAAGATGAGGTTTCATTACTTGTATTCTCTTGCTTTGCACTAGCAAATGAACACTTTGCTTTGGTTGATTGTCAAAGATAAACAAGTTGAAATATATAATTTATTCTTTGAATTGGAAGACTAAGCGCATATTGTGCAATCAACTTTTATGTCTTGATAACATGGATTCTAGACTAGTTCATGTGGAGGGTTTTCTGGTGTTGGAATCTGCCTTTGGGGATCTGACTAACCCTCCTATTGATCCTGGTGATTATATTGACCCTCTAGTGGATAATGTTCCATATCTTACGATTATTTCATCTAATACAGATTAAGTTCTAAGTACTCATGTTTTTGGACACTTTTTTGCCATTATCGTTACGGAGATGTTGTTGGGTATCTCAGAATCCTATTTTGGCTTTTTGTGGTTTTACAATCGTCTCTTTTCTTGTCATGGAAATTGATGTGTCATTCTGTAGCTTTGCCGTGTTAGAGGATGTTCCCTTTTAGGTGGACCTTCTCGTTTCGTTTGCATGGCGCAAAGTGTTGTCACTCCTTAGCCTCTTTTTGGAGTTTTAGTCGCGCTATATCTAGGTGAGGACTCTCTATGGTCTGATAGTTCAAGCTTGGAACTTGGTCGTTGCACATTTTTCTTATGGCATGAAGGTGATATTGATTGGGAGGGTAAGGCCAATATTAAATCTCTCCTTTTTTGTGGGCTTATTAGATATTTTCGTATTTGTGGCGTGTGTTCATGGGTAGTTTAGTTCTTGGTTCTTTTCATTTTGCTAGTAGTATGGTTGTTGCTCCTTGTATCTCGTAATTCCTTCTTTAGGTCTTTGCAACTTCAAGCAATTGGCAAGAACGTTGGTGGTTGTTATTTCCTATTGTGTTTATATTCGCCCTCACCAATGGTGGACTTCTGGTGGCTTGATGCAGCTATTTCCTTTGGACTAAAACTGATAATGGGCCTATTTTTGTCTTTTTAATGTTATCCTTCACGGTCCAAATGGTTCTTCTATTTATGATGGTGTCTGTATGGGTAATGTGTATCCGAGATGTACCTTTTTTTTATTAATAAAAAGTTTTGTTCACAGTTTACAAAAACACACAACACACACACTTATTATATATATTTATAATTAATAATAATAATATTAAATAATGTTAGTTTTTAGTTAGTTTTTATGATTGTTTTAAAAATTGGCAATATGAAATGTATCATGAAATAAGCGTTTTGACGCTTATTATATGGATAGATGCCTACCAACACACACACACACACACAATTTATTCATCTCTTATCTTTCCTCGTAACAATGCATTTAAATTTTCTTTTAAAAACAATTAGATTAAAACATTAATATTATTTATATAATATCTTCATATGTTATTCTTTCTGTGATTTCTTCATCTATAATCTTCCCTCATAACAATACATTTAAATTTGTGTTTAAAAATAATTAGATTCGAACATTGATATTATTTCTATAATATATCCAAATATCACCTTTCATTTTCTTTAGCTACTTGTTGATCTTCAAATATGTTCAACCTTAATTATCATTAATAACTAGTGCAACCATATAAATTAAATGGCTTTTAAATGCCAATAGGCATCATTCTATGATAAGCATTAAAACACTTGCCCCATAATACATTTCACAGTACCCATAATAATAAAAATAAATCATAAAAATTAACTAAATTATAATAAAAAAATTAATATATGAGTTAAACAATATTCTTAATCATGAAGATCCACCCCACTTTACCATGAAAATTCTTAACTTGTAAATAGCTTTTGTTACAATACTATGAGCCAATACCATGGTTTATAAATACAACTTACCCAACATAACATGTATTGACATAACATTTTCTTTAAATAATTAATTTGAATTAAATTAATTAAAAGAGCATAACTAACTTGGAGAAGCACAACCAATAGTGTTCTCGAAGACCCTTCCAATAAAATGTCAATCAACCCTCCTCCATGATTTATGATTGCATTATGTAAATGTATTTATTTATGTGGTCATTTTTGTGTGCCTATAGTTATTGTATTGTTAGTTTTATGTATGTGCCTATAATTATTGTATTGTTATCCTTATATATGTTCGAGGTAGTAAGCTAAATGTAGTTTTTGAAGATCTTGCATCTTAGAATTGAATGTAAGAATTTACTGAATATTTTGATATGATCGTGCACAAATTTAAGGCCATAATTACTCATTTTGGGTTAAAAACATAAAAATTGAAAATAATTCTCTCTTAATATGTGAATATTATAAACGTTTTTTTTTTTAATTAATTTTTTTTTAATTTTTTAATTTATTTATTTTTATTTTTTAAATGGGTAGCAATTTTATAGCAAAATCTGGAAATATCACAGGTCCCTTACATTCTTAAGAAGAGAAGTCTCAGAGATTTGTAGGAGAATTTTCAGTGAGACAAGACTGCTACCTTCCTTATTTCTATTGCATAATACTACATTACATATATTATAGATTCTCCAAAATACTCCGTAGAGCTTAACTGTTCAACATAACATAAATATTCAAAGGCAAAATACTCGCGACCAACATGCTCCTTGGTATCCTAAGCAGCTTCAATCAACTGACTCAGATTTGTCGTTTCCTCAACATTAGACTCCTGACCACTATTCACAGCATCCCCAGCTCTCACCTCCATTGGTCCAAGTGGATCGCAGAGGCCAAACACCTCCTCCAACACTCCCATCGTTGTCGTTTCGACCTTGACTTCTATATTTTCCATTGAATACCTCAGATTTATCATGTCTACTTTCAACGTTTCCATAGCCTTCTGCAGAAGTTCCATATGTTTTCCAAACCCATTCATATGCGTTAGAAACACCATTATCTGGTATCAAATCTCTTTTACTACGAGCTTGGTTGAATTATCGATCAACTGCATTACGTTCTGCAACGCCCGAAGTTCTCAGCTTCGTTTCTGCTACCTGAATTTGTTGATGCCATTTTCTTCGCTATTCTTGCCTACACCAAGACTATTATGCTCTCGATCTGCATTGCCTAACTCTTATTTATAATCAAGAGGTTTGGTTGCGATGATACTCCCATCACTTCACAATTAAATGAGTTCCCAACCTGCAAACTTGTCATGGCACACTCCTCTAGTCGAATCACTGTCACACAACAAGCAAGTTGATATGCCAAAGTATTGGAAATAAACTCACCTAAAACACCATTTAATAAATTGCTTGGTAAATTCCACTTGTCCTGTTTCATGGTCACTAAACACTGTCGTACCCACCTGTTATTAAATACACTACATCCCTTGACAACTACCAACATTCTCGTAACCAACCACAAGGTGATAATTAAGGAGTTATACCTCTGAATCACTCTTATCCTAATAATCCACATGTACTCCACTGTAATTTTGATTAATCCGCTCATTAAGGGACGTGAAAAATTGATACCTCGTGATCTGAATGCAATTCCCCTCGGGGTAAAATCGCACCCAAATTTTCTTAATGCTTCGTCATTGGATTATTCCCTCTTTTAACATGATAAAATTTGAAATTATCAAGCTATTTGAATAAAAATAATAATCCTTGTTATCCATGGAGAAGGGTCGTCATCAAAGGTTGGTTGTTTCTTAGAATCCTTATGCAATTTTGTATCACCACCAAAGAGTCGCCAACAATAATCAGTTTTTTATGCCTTTGGAGATGCTTATCTTCAGACCTTGCAAAAGAGAAAAAGCATCAACTTAGTTATTTGAGGTTTTCCCAAGTCCCATGCATACTTTGTTTCATATTTTTCTTCAAAATTAAATATCACCCTACAACTCTTGCCTCCCTGTACTATTATAAACATTTTGACATATTCTATAAAATAAATTAAATTAAAAATAAATATTATTCTTCTTTTATTTCTTAATCTATCACCTTCCCAAATTAACTATGAACCTTGTTTTCAAAAATAATTCACATATATCTTTACATGTGAACTTTGCTCTAAAAGCTAATGCACATCTATATTGTGTTCTTTGAACACATGGGGTTAAATTGAATGAAAGTTAAAGTCACTATGGACTTTATCTAATTCCCTACCATTCTTAGGAGTTGGATGAACCTTTTCTGTCACTATTAGGTTCTTTTAAGAGGATAGTGTCATTTTGTTCCATTGTCGTTGCCAAAGAATTTCATTAGATCACAACTTGTGGTAACAAGTTCCCTTTTCGGCATACGGAGTCATGGCTTGACTTATGGGATTCGGAGACCCTTCTTACTAGCGGCTCCTCCTTCCAACTTGCATTGCGGGTAACACATCGTTTTATTTATTTTCCTCTGGTCTGTCTTGTCTATTGGTTAAAATATCAAAGGGTTTCTGACTAATTTCCAAACCCCTCTGTGCAGGTAGAAGGTTTGTCATCTCGTCAATTTATTCACAGGTGGGTTTTCTTTCTAAAGCCCTAGTTGATCGGATTCGTATAACCTTGGCTTTGAGAGTTAAAACAAATGAGCATGTACTTACTTGTTTTCGAATCGGCTGGGACAGGTTTGCACACCGTCTACCCTGGCTAACGGATGTGAAACGCATTTGTAATCTCGACTTGAGCATCAATTTCCAGGTCTAATAAATTCCTGTGGTGCGGTTCTTCCAGGTACTGGACAGCGCACCGCAGTATCATGCTTCCTTTTGCTTTAAGAGTCGAATGTTAGCCCTACTGTTCTATATGTTCTGTTGACAAGCCTTTACAATGGTACCTAAAGTTGGGTCTGGGATGTTAATTACAGGCTTAACAGTGGAAAACTTACGGCTAGGGCCTTTTTGGTGATAATATCTTTGTATGGATTCTTCAGATATTCAACTGTTCCTGTATATAATTATTGATTCTGTCAGCCCTTCTCGAAGTACACTTGTGATTGAATCTATTTGTTTTGATATCCCTGAAAAGGGTTTGAATATTCGATGAGTTCTGAACTTATTACAGTCTGTTATTGTTTATAAAGGTTTTTGTGGACCGATTTTATGTTAAATCACAGTTAAACATTTATATTATACTTTCGGCATTTCTTTCTGAAAATTTATTGTGCGTTGTTAATGGCTTCGTTTACGGAATTAGTTATAGGCATATGTTTAAGGATTTATTTGTATAGGATTTTGGCTCAACCCCACAGGGTTCCAGCTGTGGGTTCTCATGTATAAGAAATTTACCGTTACTACAGTCACGAGTTATTTATTTTCGGTTGCTCTTTCAACAATATGTTTAGGTTTTTTCCAAATATGTGTCTTGGAAATACTTTGCTGTATCAGTCACTAAGATAATCTGCTATTTTATTATCAGTTCTTTATGTACAGAAGCCATAAACAGCCTCTTGCTTATATTGTCTTCACTATTTTCTTGGATATATGTGTCAGTACAATAGCTCCTTTCTCTACCTTTTAGACTTAGATTTGAGATAATTCCAGTTTATATTTTCTTACACAAGTTTGCGGTAATCTGTGCAGGTCTGGAAACGGACCTCTCCGGTCTCTTTTGCCGGGTTTAGAACCGTCTCTAGGCTGTTGGTTTCCATCCAGCTTGGTCTGAGGCTAATCTAACTCTTCCCTGACTTAAATGATTTCTTTCCTTTTTGGTTTGCCATACACTAATTTCTTTAGAGTGGTTTAAAGAGGTGCCAAAAGTAGCTGGAATTTGGCCAAAAAAAATTTCAAAAAAAATCTGGTAGAACCAGTGTTTGAATCTTGTTTTTGATGATGGAAATAGATTCAGCGCCAACAAAAACATCTAAGACACCAAATTTTTTTAAAATTTAACAACTATAACTTGGATTTGCCAGATTTTCTCTAAATAAGACTGGAATTTCCATAACTTTCCTGACAACTCCTCCGCCTCGTTAAACTACACGATTTATTTCCTGTTCATTATTTCCAGGCCCCTCATCCTGAAGCCAGGCCTGTTCTAGGCTGCTAGTTAATTATTTTGACATGACACGATCATCCTCTAGTTAATTAGTTTGACATGACACGAACCTCCTCTAGGCGGCTAGTTAATTAGTTTGGCCTGACACTGACCTCCTGATTTGCTTCTTCTTTTTCTTTTTTTCTTTTTTTTAATAAAAAAACCAGCATCCATGCAACAGAGTTCATGTTACATACTTTGAAGGAAAGTAGTTATTTATGATGGTAAAATAAAAACTGCAACCAGCATCCATGCAACAGAGTTCTTGTTACATACTTTGAAGGAAAGGAGTTCATGTTACATACTTCGAATGAAAGTAGCTATTTATCTATGATGGTAAAATAAAAACTGCAACCAGCATCCATGCAACAGAGTTCTTGTTACATACTTTGAAGGAAAGGAGTTCATGTTACATACTTCGAATGAAAGTAGCTATTTATCTATGATGGTAAAATAAAAACTGCAACCAGCATCCATGCAACAGAGTTCTTGTTACATACTTTGAAGGAAAGGAGTTCATGTTACATACTTCGAATGAAAGTAGTTATTTATCTATGATGGTAAAATAAAAACTGCAACCAGCATCCATGCAACAGAGTTCTTGTTACATACTTTGAAGGAAAGGAGTTCATGTTACATACTTCGAATGAAAGTAGTTATTTATGTATGATGGTAAAATAAAAACTGCAACCAGCATCCATGCAACAGAGTTCATGTTACATACTTTGAAACAGAGTTTATGTTACATATTTGGAAGGAAAGTAGTTATTTATGATGGTAAATATGAAGCATCATAATAAATGATTGGTTTAATGTCTTTTCATTTTGGCTATTAAATATTTACTTTATTCTCATCCAATTAACAAAATCGCAAAACACTAAATGTTACTTTATTGTTTTGCAGAGTGGTTTACCCATTTCTAAAAATTGGTTGTCTGAGCATTGATATCAAGATCCTATATATTTTGTTAATCTGTCCTGCAGTCACACCCTGATATCGGTCAGAGAGGGTAACGAGAGGCCAACACAGTGAAGCTATGGATGTGGATCGTGGACGGATAGAGGTGTGTAGTCACTCTGGCAGGCACCATGTGGGATTTTGAAATTCAGTTTGTTTTATTTTTTCAATTTTTTATTTTTTATTTTTTTTTAACATTCTTAGGATTCGTCTTTTGTTTCGAGTAGTTTTTATTCGGATTGTTTGAAAAAATTTCTAGTTTATTTTTTAATTTAATTTGTGTAGAATTAAGCAAAGATTTATTGAAATCACAAGTTTAATGAGTGAAGTCTTTATATAGAAATGCTCTTAATTTTCTGAAGTGTTAAATTTATATAAGCCGTAAAAAAAAGCTAATTTTTGGAAGTGCTGAATTTATATATCCCCTAAAAAAAACCAGTTTAAATAACAAAAATCAAAATTTTGACCACAAATTCTTTTCACCTAGCTAAAATTTTATAAGAAATTCCAAAAAATTCCCACTTAAAAACTAACAGTCCTTTTAATTTTAAAAACCCAAGATTTAACTTTACTTCTTTGTTGGATGTGATTGTCAGTTTGTAGACTCGGAAGGGCATACGAGGCGTGTACTCGTTCGCAAGAACTGTCAAACCGCTATCACTTTTGATGGTTTTAGTGAACATGTCAATCGCTTGTTTAGCGAAGGCCACGGCTATCGCATTCGTCTAAAATACTCGATAGACGGGGTAGTTGTAGTTGTAGATGATGAGGTGGGTTGGGAAGAGACGTCCATGACTTTAAGTCCTAACGAAATCCTCTCAGTCGTTATTGAACGGTTGACATATTCAGCAGGGTGGACACGGATTAGCCAGAACTCACTTGGAATTTAGCTTTCTCACAGTATAAATCAGACCAACTTCTGTCTATCTACAGAAAACCAGACCTACATCTGTCTATCTACAGAAAACTAGAACAGGCATTACGATTTCAAAAATCCTTTTACTTCGTTGTTCTATATTTTTGTTTTAAATGTGATAATATGCCTCCAATATTAGGCTTCAACGTGGTTAGCCTGTGCAAGCTTTGTGACTTGACAGCCCTTTTTGTTATGTGACTTGTTATATCTACAGGACTGCTAATATGACATATTCATGCAATTGCATTTTGGGCAATATATGTGTCATTGAGTTTCTATGGGCGGTTGAGGTTAAATACGATTACTGTGTCAGAGGGCCGTGAATACTTCTTTTCGTATATTTTAATGCGGAGTATTTTACTTCTTATTATTTTGATATTTTGTTATTTAATTTTGAGTATATTTTTAATTTTAATGGTTTAAAATGTATTTTTGAGTATATAAATAGATTTAGTATTTTGATTTTTTTTGAAAATGTGATTTTTACAAAATTGAAATTATTAAATTGTATTTTTAAATATATAAATAAATTTAGTATTTTGTAAAAGAAATTACACAATGGGATTTTTACAAATTATATAATTGAAACTAATAAAAAGTTACTGTATTCCAAAAAGAGGGTAAATTTGAATTATATTATTTGCAAAATTTAAATGGTTAATTTTTATATTTTAATCGAATCACATCTTAAACTATTAGACCTTTAGCCTTTTTCTATAATTTAAAAAGCAACGTAAAGAAAATAGACCTTTGTCCTTTTTCTATAATTTAAAAAGCAATGTAAAGAAAATTATATGATATTTTTTATTTAATAGAAGTTTTGTACTATGGAATTGTTGGCTATACAAGTATGAGAAAAAGAGGACAATTAATCTAGAGTATTTCCCCTATAGGAATCTACACCCCCAAGCTTTGATATATCTCTGTAATGGTGGTCAAAGCTTTAGCAAATTTGAAATGGTGGTGGAAAACGGTTTGGAAATTTAAGTGCCCTACAAAATTAGAACTTTTGATGTGGTGTTTGATGGAGAAGGTTCCCACTTGGGATACCCTGCAAAGAAGATTTATGGTTGGGTGAGGATGGTGCTCCTTGTGCAACAATAATGCATTTTTTCATGATGTGCCCATTCTATCAATGGGTGTGGAAAGAGTGTAGAAATGCTTTGGGGCACATTGTTGCTTGGGAAGGGGAGGACTTGGAAAGGACTTGGTGGGCATGGCCCACAAATCTTAGGTGTTGTACCTACAAAGCTCTCCCCTTGATCAGAGGCTGGGGGTATGGCTGAGTAGGAACAAAGCCATTTTCAGTTCCTAAGCACATAGCCATTGAATTTATGGCGATTTTACACCATTTCCCGCAGGAAAATGGAATTGCCCCCCTTAGAGTGCTTATTGTAGAAATAATTGACCGATCTAGGCCGTGGGCTTACTTTGATGGAGCCTCAAGTAACTCAAGGTAGAAGAGTGAAGGAGAATTCATCTTTCTTTTAGAATTTCATTCCTTTCAGGTAAAATTGAGCCTTGGTTTCGGGACTAATACAAGGTTGAACTCTTGACATGCAAAAACTCACGACTTCTCGCTTTATAAAAGGGATGCACTTAGATTCATGTTTATGGGGACTCAATGCTTATAATTCACTGATTCAACAAAACACAAGTATGCAAAAACAACTTACTCATGCCTATTTTGGAGGAAACCATGTGGCTCATTGATTCTTTTAATCTTTTCTCGTCTTCTCATATTTACAAGAAGCGCAATTCAGTAGCATATTGCCTCTCGAGGTAGGGACTGGATATGGATCAAGGACTATGGGGGATCATGGAGCATCGAAATGGACATGCTTATGGGTAAAATCTATTTGGGATAGAAAGAGCATAAAATTTCTAGGATCTTATGTGATTTTTCCAGCTAAACAGTTTGCCTTCTTTCTTGCAGGGTGGAACCTAATTGTTATGCAACCAACTCACAAAATAGAAGAAAAGATAGATCAACGACTTGAGAAATAGTATCTTCGAGGGGGAAACCTCCTTTACATCACATAAATGAATAATTATTGGATGATACAAATGACAATACTTATTTGGTATATATAGGAGTATAAGTGGTCACAATAAAATCAAAGTCTACATAACAATAATAATGTAAGGGCATGCAACAATAACAATATGGGGGCTACATGAGCACAACAATAACAATAGGAGGCTACGGTAACGATAACATTAAGGGGGGCACACTAGTATTATAGGGACTTAACATGCCCATTTCCTTCAAAAAAATGTTGTCCTCAACACTTGAGTAGTTTTGAATGTTCTCGTATAAAATTATCATCTTCCCATGTGGAATCTTTAGCGGGTAAGTTCTTCCACTTAATGAGATACTCTAAAATTGATTGATTCTGTAGCTGTCAGGTTTTTGCTTCTTTGACTGCTTCAGGCTTTACTATGACTTTTCCTTCTTCGTCAAGTTCTTGCAACACTGTTTGAACGAAGAGCTTGTCACTCATAACCTTTTTTAAGCATGAAACATGGAAAACTGAGTGTACTCGAGAAGATGCAGGTAACTCCAATTTGTATGCCACGATACCAATTTTTTGCAACACCTGTAAGGACCATAGTACTTGGGTGATAATTGATTATCCTTCTTAGCTTGCTTGACGGACATTTGTTTGTATGGTTGTATCTGTAAAAGTACCTAGTCGCCTACATCAAAATTTCTTTCACTGCGATGCTGATATGCTTGTTGTTTCATTTGATTTTGCGCCAAAGTGAGGTTATCCTTTAGGAGGTAAAGAACTACTTGTTGATGCTCAATGTCATCTTCCACTGCTTGAACCTTAGAATTTTGTCTTAAAGATGATGTGATGGAATGTGGATGATATCCATAGTGTGTCATAAATGGTGTCATTTTTGCTACAATATGGAAGGAAATGTTATACCACCATTCAACGAGAGGTAACCACTTAACCCATTGTGTTTGTTTATAAGATACAAAACAACAAAGATATCTTTCTAAACATTTGTTCAATATCTCAGTTTGTCTCTCAAATTGAGAATGGTAAGATGAGTTATGAGCTAATTGAGTACCAAAACAAAAAAAATAACTTCGTCCAAAAATTTCCAGTGAAAATGGGATTTCTGTCACTTACAATAATCTTTGGGTTTCCATGTAGCTTTTAAATTGTTTCCATAAATGCAGTGTCAAACGTACTGGCTTTAAAATGATGAAATAATGCGCAAAAGTGTGCATACTTGGTAATACTATCAATTACCACCATGATGACACTTTTTCCTTCAGACTTGTGTAATCCTGTGATAAAATCCATTGAGATGTCCTCCCAACGCTGACTTGGAATGGATAAAGGTTGTAATAGACCCGAGTTTTTAATTGTCTCAATAATATTTTGTTGGCAAACCAAACATTCTGCCACAAACTTCTGAAGATCATATTTAAGGTCATCCCAAAAAAATTCCTTCTTGACCCTATGGTAAGTTTTTAAAAATCTTGAGTGTCCTCCTAAGGGGGAGGTGTGCAATTCCAAATGAATCTTTTGTTTGAGTTGGGAATTCTTACAAAGATACAAGTAGTCTTTATACCATAATGAATATTTTTTCCAGATAAATGTATTTGATGTACTAGGATCTTGTTGCAACTTTTGAATGTGTCCACACCTCTTTGTCATTCTTCTATTCATCCCTTGCTTCAGTTATCCAATCAGGTTAGATAATACAGAGTAATGTTTCCACATCCTCGTCCTTTCTTGAGAGTGCATTTGCAACAACGTTTTGCTTCCTTTTTTGGTAGATGATTTCAAAGTCATAACTAACATCTTTGTAACCCATTTTTGTTTCTCTTCTAAATATAATATTTGCTCCAAAAAGTATTTAAGACTATCATGATCTATTTTTACCTTGAAGTGTCTTTCCATTAGGTAAGGACACCATTGCTTTAGTGGATGTAGTATCGCCAACATTTCCTTCTGATGAATAAGTTTGTGTAAATACTTTCCCTTGATTGGACGACTTTAAAAAATAGTGGGTCTTCCTTCTTGCCTTAAAACATCACCAATTCCATTACATGAGTCATCACATTCCACAATAATGGTTTTGTGAAGTCTGGTGTAGCTAAGATCGATGTTTGGCACATCACCTCTTTAATATGTTCAAAGGTCTTAGTTTCTTTTGGAGTCCAAGAAAATGCATCTTTCTTCAGTGATGTTGTTAGAGGCGTTGTTATTCTCGCATCATTTTTAACGAACTTCCAATAATACACTGTCAACCCAAGAAATCCTCAAAGATGCTTTAGGGCTGTGGAGATTTTCCACTCCTTAATGGCTTTAATATTGTTAGGGTCTAACTTAACACCTTGATGAGATACAACATGACTCAAATATTTCACCTCTTGTATTCCAAAGAAACATTTGGAAGATTTTGCATATAATTGTTTCTCCTCCAATAGTTTGAGCACCTTGTCAACATGTTGAACGTGATCTTGCCAAGACTACTTGTAGATTGGTATATCATCAAAAGCTATTAACACAAATTTTCTAAGGGTGTGTTTGAAAATGGAATTCAACAAACCTTGAAATGTAGAAGGTGCATTAGTAATGCCAAAAGACATGATCAAATATTCTTAATGATCTTCATGAGTTTTGAATGTTGTTTTTGGAATGTCTTCAGTCTTCATTTTAATCTGATGATATCATAAACGAAGATTTAACTTGGTGAAGTAAATTGCTCTATGTAATTCATCAATGATACGAATGAGAAATTTATTTGTAATAGTGAGTTTGTTGAACTCTCTATAATTCATAAACATATGTCATGATCCATTATTCTTGTGCACCAATACTACTGAAGCAGAGAAAGAACTTTGATTAGGTTGAATTATACTGGCTTCTAACATTTTTGCAACCATACGTTCAATTTCACTCTTTTGGGCATAGGGATATTTGTAAGACCTGATGTTTGGAGGAACACTCCCTGGAATCAAGTGAATAGCATTATCATGATCATGAATTGGTGCGAGGCCTTTGCAAGTCTCAAAGACCTTGAAATGATTATCCAAGACTTTTTGGAAATCTAGAGAAATGGATGACTTATATGTTTGAACATATAATGAACATAAACGTGCAATTACCCCTCATTGTTCCTTCTTCAAAAGCTTTGTCATGCCATTAGAGTTGATTATCTTCCCAGGTTTCCCTTGTTGGCATTATGATACAGGTGTTGTCTTTGATGGCAACTCACATAGATGATAGTTCATAGTATAACAGGTTAACAACAAAGGATTACAGATCAAACTCCAGAGATTGAAGAAAGAACGGTATACGCTGGTTCATTTTGTCCAAGTAGCGTGTACACGCAAGTCCATAGAACAAAAAGAGCGTATACGTATGCACACACTTTCACAGAAGGAAAAGCGCGGATAGGATGGAAAATCAAGGTTTTGGTCCAAGGTATTTGGTCCGAGGTATTGTGAAAGACCTAAAACTATATAAGGAGGAGAATCAAATGGATAAGTGTTCAAGTAATGAATATCTTATGAAGAGTAAGATCAAAAGCAAATATGCATGTTATGGGATTTTGATGCTTTTCTTGATCTGAACTAAGGATGCACATAAGTGGATGATGATGGATGAGATCTAATGTTGGATCAGGATCATAAGGCCTGAAATGAATTATCATTATGTGGTTTGATCATGGATAGTCTAGATCTGAATACTAACGCATGTTTTATTCTGTAAATGTTATGATTTGGGTATGACTGAAGTCTGGAATAGATTTGAAGTTTTAAGTTAGTGTTTGCAGATCTGTACGCAGGTTCACTTTGATAAAAGCGCGTATACACACTGGTTCGGCACATCCAAGTAGCATATACATTATGAAATATGATGTTTGAAGTTGCAGTTGGTTCTAGTTGTTGTTGTAGAGTTATGGGTTATGCTCTGTGTTTTGGTGACATTGTTTTGAATGTTCAGATTGATTGATTGTGATTTGCTTCAGTGATGATGGGTTTTTAGTGATTGGTTGTATTGCAGTATGAGCTTCAATGTTACTGATTGGTCCAGTGTGAAAATTTGATGAAATGTGGCCTTCAAATTGTGGTGTTGTGTTCCAGGAGTATCCAAGCTAAAAATTTATGAAACGTGGTCCTTAGAGGAAGAGAGAAGGTCATAGTAGCCTTCTGTAGGTCGGCGCCTACGTACTAGTAAGCATATCGGCCAGTACAAGAGCCAAGGGGTTGGAGCTCCTTTCCAGTCGCAGTTGGAAAACGAGTGAAAGTTGGAGCCTTCTGTAGGTCGACGCCTACGTAGTAAAAGAGTTAGGGGGTTGTAGCTCCCTTCCAGTAGAAGCTGGAGAATGAGAGACGGTTGTATCCTTTTGTAGGAGGGTGCCTACGTATTGGTATGATTCTGCACCAGTACAAGATTGTAAACAAGTTTTTCTTATATTAAAAGAAGACAGTAGCAGGTGGTTTTTGTCCCGCATTGGGTTTCCACCTTAAATATTGGTGTTCATTTGTGTCGCTAATGTGATGTTTTTTTCTGTTATTACTGCATATGGTTATTGTTTATATGGTTAATGAAGTATTGATGTACTGATTAAAGATCAACATATGGTGTATTAACTGAATCATAAGTTTGATGGATATACGCTGGTTGTTTGTGAGTTACCTTCATTGAAGTAGCGTATATAAATTTAAAAAAGTTATTGATTTGACTAACATTGATTAACCCTCCTCCCTTCCCGCCCCTTTCGCCCACACAACCCCCTTCTCAATATTATTTCCAACAATTAGTATGAGAGCAGGTCCTTTGGCAGAAGCTTGATTGTTTGAAGGAGATCCGTAGAAACAATGGGAAAGAAGCTAAAGAAGAAAGTGCCTCAGAAGAAGAAGACAACTCAAAGGAACAGTGAAAACAGGAGAGGCAATTAGCCATTAGGTGGAAGCAAGTATTCAGATTTAGAATCACCTCGGATTGAAGATGAACAAGCAAAAGAAGTATCAAGTACAATTTTTTGGTCTTCTGGTGATACTTTTCTCTGTTCATGCAATGTTGAAGATGTTGAAAGTGATAGTGAAAGAAATATAGAGGCAGAAGTTAAAAGAGTCACAAATTAAATTAGATATCAACAAGATCTATTTAACAAAAGGGAGTGTGCCTTCAATGAAGAATATACTAGCTTAAAAGCTCAGTTGAAGGAAGGAAACAAAGTAAGAAAGCAGTGCAAGGAAAAGGGAGATCAATGTCAAAAGCTGCAGGATGAAGTGACATCATTAAGAAATGAAGTAAATGAAAAGAGCACAACAATGAAGAGACTTAAAGATAGATCCAATTACTATGAAAGTCTTGAAGCTAAGATTCTCTCTTTAAAAGAAGATCTTGAAAAATCAAATAAGCAGAGTGAAGAACTACCTCAAGCAGGTGAAGAACAAGAAAATGAAATTCTCAAATTAAGGCAACAAGTGGAAGAAGGAAGAAAGGTTGAAGAAATCATGAAGAAGCAATATTTTGAAAAGGAAGAAAAATATCAGGTTGAGGTAAATATCTTAAAAGGTAAATTAGAAGAAAATGATAAAATGTTATGATTTCAAGATAGTAATAAGATTTTGGATAATATTTTTAGTAATCAAAGGTCTCCTACCATCAAAACTGGTCTTGGTTTTCATGAAACTGTTGAAGGTGAATCTAGCTAACAAGATGAGGCAAAGAATTCTAATGCAAATTCTGAAATGATCAACAAAGAGATAAGAGGTCAACCCCATCAACAACCAAGGAAAGAATATCTTCAAAGAAAATCATTTACTCCCAACTATGGAAGTAATAGTAGGTTATTTCCTCTGATGATTAATGTTGAATGTTTTGTATGTCATAATTTTGGACATGTTGCAGCTAGATGCAGAAGTAGAATCGTTCAAGTTAATAACCGTCACACCGAAAGATCATCAGCTTCCAGGTACTTTAAGGGATATTGTTTTTCTTGCAATATGTTTGGTTATAAAGTCATTTGCTGCTATAAAGGGAATATGAAACATATAAGGATGTTATGCTTGTAACAAGTTTGGACACAAAGCAAAAGAATGCATGAGAAAATTTCAGCGAACATACCAAAAGGAGAAAACACCATCGCACTCCAAGGTATGGAAGAAGAAGGAAGTACAACTAGAAAGATGTGGCATAACACAGTATGCAGACATAACAAACTCAGGGGGAGAGCTGAAAGTGTAAAACTTCAGTGTTCTAAATCTCATACGCAGATATCATGAAGACAAGTCGCGTATATACACGAGTTCGAAGCTGCACAGTCGCGTATATGTTGGTTTGAGGAAAAAGCAGTGGGATGGACTCAGAAAAGCGGTCTGATATGATTCAGTCAATTATCAATTATCTTTTTTGTTCTGATTGATGATGATTATAGTTTAATGATGATATGTAGAAGTGATTTTGGCCCTCATAAGTCTTTGATGACTTGATGTATATATGATTGATGATAATGCCTTGATGATTCTTACTGACAAATGTAATGACCAGATATGATAGTGAACAGATGACACAAGTTCAGGGGGAGCATATGCTTCTAATAATGCATTGTTGGCATTATAATAGAAGACCTTGGTACACGATGATACTTATACTGCTTGATTCACATGGTTGCTTTGATTCAAATGACTCTTTTGATAATGGACATATACAGGTTGTTGATCTTGATGCTGCTGACAGATACTTATGGTGCAAATCATATATTGTGTATGATAGTTTCTAATGTCTATAATGGTCTTGTTTAGATTGTTGGTCCTTGTTATAAATGTCATATATATCATTTGATGTAAAGGTCATGAAAATACCTAATTTGTAACCCCACTATGCATGGGAAGGATGATGTAATAATTAGTCATGTATAAACATTTGGTATATCCCCACTTGGTTGGTTGGATGAGTCGAATTTGGTGTATCCCCACTTGGTTGGGAGATTGATGTATGTATGAGTCATTGGTGATAGGAAGGTCATACTCATATAGTTGAGTTATAGAGTCATGTTATTCTTTTGAAAATATTTTTGCGGACTATGCATGTGCTCAGGGGGAGCATGGACAGTTTAGTGCATCTCATCATGTACAAAGGGGGAGTTTAATCAGAGAATTCATCATGTGCTTAGGGGGAGCATGATCAATGTTAATATTCAACTGTTTAGATATGGAAGTCTTCACTTTGGTCAGCGCTTTTCCCTTGATCTCAAAGGAGGGAGAATATCTTGGCCTGCCATTTTTCCTTGATGTCAAATGGGGAGTGTCTTGGTGTTGTTGTTACCATCAAGTCCAAAGGGGGAGATTGTTGGAATTATGATATAGGTGTTGTCTTTGATGGCAACTCACATAGATGATGGTTCATAGTGCAACAGGTTAACAACAAAGAATTACATATCAAACTCCAGAGATTGAAGAAAGAGAGGTATACGCTGGTTCATTTTGTCCAAGTAGCATGTACATGCGGGTCCACAGAACAAAAAGACCGTATACATATGCACACACTTTCACAGAAGGAAAAACGCGTATGGGATGGAAAATCAAGGTATTGATCCGAGGTATTGGTCCTAAGTGGTTTTGATCCGAGGTATTGAGAAAGACCTAAAACTATATAAGGAGGAGAAGATCAAAAAGATAAGTGTGCAAGTAATGAATATATTATGAAGAGTAAGATCAAAAGCAAATATGCATGTTATAGGTTTTTGATGCTTTGTTTGATCTGAACTAAGGATGCACGTAAGTGGATGATGATGGATGAGATCTAATGTTGGATCAGGATCATAAGACTTGAAATGAATTATCATTATGTGTTTTGATCATGGATAGTTTAGATCTAAACACTGACGCGTGTTTTATTTTGTAAATGTTATGATTTGGGTATGGCTGAAGTTTGGAATAGATGTGAAGTTTTAAGTTAGTATTTGCAAATCTGTACGCTGGTTCGCTTTGATAAAAGTGCGTATACACGTTGGTTTGGCACATTGAATTAGCGTATACATTATGAAATATGATGTTTGAAGTTGCAGTTGGTTCTAGTTGTTGCAGAGTTCTAGGTTCTGCTTTGTGTTATGGTGATTATGTTCTGGTGACAGTATTTTGTATGTTCAGATTGATTGATTGTGATTTTCTTCAGTGATGATGGGTTTTCAATGATTGGTTGTATTGCAGTATGAGCTTCAATGTTATTGATGGGTCCAGTGTGGAAATTTGATGAAACATGGCCTTCAGAGTGTGGTGTTGTATTCCAGGAGTATCCAGTCTGAAAATTTATGAAACGTGGTCCCTGGAGGAAGAGAGAAGGTCATAGCCTTCTATAGGTCGGTGCATACATACTGATAAACATATCGGCCAATACAAGAGCTAGGGGGTTGGAGCTCCCTTCCAGTAGCAGCTGGAAAATGAGTGAAGGTTGGAGCTTTCTGTAGGCTGACGCCTACGTACTAGTAAACGGATAGGCTAGTACAAGAGCTAGGGGGTTGTAGCTCCCTTCTAGTAGAAGCTGGAGAATGAGAGAAGGTTGTAGTCTTCTGCAAGTGGGTGTTTGCGTACTGGTATGAGTCTGAACCAGTACAAGATTGTAAACAAGTTTTTCCTATATTAAAAGAAAACAAGAACAAGTGGTTTTTGTCCCGCATTGGGTTTCCACCTTAAATCTTGGTGTTCATGTGTGTCACTTATGTGTGATTGTTTATCCTGTTATTATTGCACATGGTTGCTGTTTATATGGTTAATGAAGTACTGATGCACTGATTAAAGATCAACATATGATGAATTAACTGAATCATAAGTTTGTTGGATATACGTTGGTTTCTTTAAAGACAGTTGCGTGTACAAACGAGTTACCTTCATTGAAGTAGCATATGTAAATTTGGAAAACTTATTGATTTGACTAACACTGATTCACTCACCCCATCCCCTTCCCCTACCCTCCCCTTTCAGTGTTATTTCCAACATCCTTGTGATACCTCTTATTTCAAATTCTTTTTCTTCCCAAAAAAATTTCAAGAAAAGTTCTTGAAAATTAAAAGTTATTGTCTCCAAAGATTGTAACCATTGTACTCCTAGTACAATATCAACACCACCCATTGGAATGGAAAGCATTGGACTATTTAATACATATTCTCCCATGGTTAGCTTGATATTTTGGCACTTTCCAGAGCAATTTATAGTTCCTCCATTTGCAACCATCACTTGACACTTGGGCATTGGATATAGAATGAAATTAAATTCCTTGTCTATCTTACGATGAATAAAATTATGGGTACTACCCGAATCCATCAACACTATTACCTTTTTCTTCTTGATATATCCTTTTATCTTGAGATTTTGAGTGGTAATTCCTGCCAATGCATTACAAGACATCGTTAGATTCATTTCTTCTTTTTTCTAGGGTTAGTTCCTCGTGTATATCCTCTTATTTTGATGTTTTTTGTTCATTTTCTTCCTCCTCTTCGCCATCTATGTAAAATAGTTTCTTCTCAGCACACTTATGACCTTTAATGTATCTGTTATCTGATGCAACCTAAGCCGCACATACCCACTATATGAAAATAAAATTGCATGTCACACTATGTCCTAGGAATTTTAATTCCATACTTAGGGAAAATTCTCTTAAATCAAGGTTTAAGGCTCCTTAAATAAACTCTATGCGGAAACATTCATTTAACTATCACACAGGTTTCGACCTTGGGTTATTTTCACCTTCAACGCTTATCAACCATACCCTGGTCTTTAGGCTTTGGTTAAAACTCAAACTTAAACCATAATACATTAATCCAGCTTATTTATATTATAATTTCCATATAATAGAAATATTTCATAACTCACATTTCAAACCTTACCTTTCTGCTATTCTTTAAACCTTTGCACATATATCTATGCTTTCCTTAGCACATTAAATCTCCATCGTCGATCTCATTCCTCAATCTGATGGTTATTGCGTCACCCGATCGCTAACTAGCTTAGTCGATCTCCATTATTAATCTGTCTCATCAGATCCAACGGCTATCGCGCAGTCTCGTGCGGATTCTTGCACGACCGATATTAGGGCAAGAGCGCGCGAGATTTCTAGTTTTTTCATGCTACGTGTCACTCACTTAGGCTAATCGCATGAATTTTTGGAATACCATTTACCGCTTTTAGAGCGCGCGAGATACTGATTACTACTTTCGAAGACCGCGCCACTATTCTGTTAACACGTGGTTTTAATCTCTGCCATTCATCTTCTTGACTTTATTTTGCGCAACTTAATCTTAGCTGTCTATCGCACACAATCTCATCCGTTGACTGACTGATCCAACGGTTCATGTGCACTATTACGTTCTTTTGTTTCTTACTGTGTAATAGCCCATTCGGCTTTCTGCTTGTGTATTTGTTCTTGCCTTACGGTCTTCACTTGTTCTGATCTTGATCTCCACTCCGTTACTTCATTTCTTCGTGCCTTTACACTTCTTTCATAAATTCTTGGGTTTTAGGAAACCTTACAGTTATACCTTCGTTGTAACATTGAAGGTTTTCTCTAATACTGTCTGTGTGTAAACTCGTAACACTCTTCTCTACACTTGTTCTCTGATTCTGCACACTTGCAACCTATGTTATGCGGAATTACTCTATTCCACACACAATTTATAATTCAGTTACTCAATACACACCACACAAACTCAGAAATCGAGTTATTTGTATTAATAAACAAACATTTACACAAGAATTTCTTTCTCGGCCTGATCTTCAATATCTGTGGCCTTTCCTTTCCTGCCTGTAGGCTTACAGTCAAATCCTATCTAATCTCTGAACTCTATTTCTCACTCTAACTAATTGACTAACTCTTGCTATGCCTTTTAGGCTTACATTTATACAAAAGGTTTTGTTAACCAATTCTGGTTCAGATCCTTAATCCACTAAACTAAATCCTGAATATCTTCTAAGTCCATTTTTGACTCCACTAATCCTTAAGAATCCTCCTCTAGTTCCACAAACCATGAAACCAATTTCTAATCTAAGATTTACAATTGATTTCCAAATCTCTCAATCATCACTAATCACTCATCATCACTCATGTTCTCCTACATTCGAGAGCATTTACAAATATCCCCACAATATCTAATTAATTCCTATTCCAATCACTCAAAACATTAATAATTACATTAATTTGATACATAGGAATCCAACTTCCTTGAAAACACAAGACCCCCCTAGAACTTAATGAAATTGCTGAGCTGGATGCTCCTGCATCAAACTCGCAAGGTTAAAATAATCATGATCTCCTGATCATGTGCTTCCAATCTTTGTCCTCCTGGATCCCATATTTTGTTCTGCAATTTGTCTTTGGTCGCTGCTGTTGTTTGTGGTTGTTCTCCAGGTTTCCACACTTTATGTTGCTTTGCCCCACTAGCTATGCTTTCACAGTCTGCTGCTGCTTGACCTTCTTACCGTTGTTTTATTCTAAGGCACCTTCATCATCAATCTTATTATTCTTTCAATCTCTATGTCCAATTCATCTTATGGCTAATAATTATTTTGCCATTTGTTGTTGTATTTTGTCCACTCATCTTCAAATTGTTGTTTACTGCCTTCTCTTTGAAGTTGTTGGATTCTTACTACCACCCTTTCATCCTTACCCTCTTGTGACTTTACAAACAACCTCTGTTCAATATCTGTAAATTTACTTTCAAAAAATAAATTGTCCTCCAATTTCCTATGTACTTGATTCCCCTCAAATACATCACTATGTTATTCATCAATTCCAGCATATTTTCCTTCCTCTTCTTTGACAACCCTCACTAATTGTCCTTCACTTCCTTGACTGATTCTGACAATCAGTTTAACTTCTCCAAGCATGGTATCTTCATGCTTTTCTTTTTCCTCATCAGCATGTTCGACTTGGCAACTTCCAGTGTTCTTTAGTTCTAAAACTGACTCTTCAACTTGAAACATGTCTGTCTCATTTTCATCAAATTCTGTAATCATAAAACAATTATCAGAATTAAAAATATAAGGCCTCATTACCTTTTCCTTCTCTAGCAACATTTCAGTGTGTTGCTCTGATTTTTCCTTCAATTCCTTTGTCAACACATCAGTATGTTGATTTAAACTCTCCATATCATCTGTTTCAATGATATCTCTTTGCTCTGGTTCACAATAATGAACTCCTTCTGTAATGTCAATTTGCTGAACTTTTATTACCATTCTCTTTTCCTTATGATTGTCATTCTTGACAATTTCTTTGTCTTCCTTTTTCAATAATTTATCGTGAGTATACATCCTCTGCTTTTCCAACTTTTTTCTTTGAAAGTCTAATTTTCCATATAACTCGATAATTTCAATTAGAGTAGAATTTGGAAATTTTACACAATTTTCCATACCTTTCTTTGTTATTGACCAATCATCAGATGTTCTTTCTCTCTTTGCTAAATCTTTTACATAGACTTCTTCTTTGTTCAATTCTGTGATTGTCTTTTCTCTGTCTTGAGTCAAATCTGCCTCCCCTTCTTCTTCAATACACTTTGCCTTGTTGTCTCTCTATAAACCTTCTTCAAGAGCTATCCCTGTCCCATCATCTGCATTTATATTTTCCTGCATTTGTTCCTCATCAATAACATTAATCAAATTCATTAGATTACCTCTCTGAGACAATATTCATTCGTTCTTCATCAGAATAAGATCACGATTTTCTATCTCTATGACAACTTTAAATGACTGTATTCTCTCATTAAGTAACTCATCCATCGACTCTTGCTGTTGTAACTAGTCAAATTCTTCCTCTTCTGAGAAATTTTCTTTATCACCTTTTAGTTCAAGATCTTCATCTATTTTGAAGACATCTTCACAAAGTTGCTTTTCTCCTACAATACCTACAATCATACACAAATTATCAGTTTTAAAAACATAAAACCTTGTGGTATCACTTGATGCTTCAGTCATCATATTTCCTTGTTGTCTTGAATTCTCACAGTCGTCATCTTCACCCAGAACTTCACCATGTTTTGTTTCACAAATGGAAACTTCCATTCTCAACTCATTTTCTTTAAGTTCTTCCACCAACCACTTCACTTGCTTTTGTTGTAGCCTTCTCTGTAACTTAGACCACTTCACTGCCTTTTCCTCAAGACCCAACCTTGTTTTTGGTTTTCCTCTAGTAGCACCCTTAATACATTGAGTTGTTCTTTTAACTCCACAATCTCCTTGTCATGCTCTTCTTGACTCATTCTCTTGCCATTTGCCTTGGCATCCTCCTTCTTCACTTTTCTTTTGTTGTGGTTTTACTCGGAACCTCTATTATCTCTGTTATGACTATCAGTAGTCATCTTCTTCTCTATCTTCATGAGTTCCTCACTCACTTACTATGAGCTGCATTAAAGCCTCTGCAACAACAAGTCCTCCCCGCTGCCATTTACCTCACCAAGCTCTCTTCTGTACTTGGTCTTTTGGCAAGCACTTGGTTCTCTATTCTCTCGAACCTCTTTGAGCACTTCTCTATGCTCCTTCTATGCTTCAACTCATTTGCACCTTTTAAGAACACAAATATCCTGTTGTATTTCAATCACAAATGAAATACTAGGTTCTGCCCACCTCTTCTTTCACTCAGAAATTCTTACCAGCTTTCTTCATCCCTTAGCAATTCTACCCACATCCTCTACGGAATTGCCTTTATGATCTTTCCGTGAGATGCAACAAAACCTCTGTAGTAACAAGTCCCCCTTGCTACATGATACCTCACTAAGCTTCTCTCCTCTAAGCTCAGTCTTTTGGCATTTCTCTGGTTCTCTCCTCTAGAACCAATTGAACACTCCTTGCTCTAGGATGTTGCAATCTTTTCACCTTCTTATGCCGCTACCTTCAAGACCTCTGCATGATCTTGTTCTACCATTCACCTGCACTTTGAATGGATTGTTCTTTGTTTCCTTTGCATCTGCAAATTCTTCTACACTTTATTTTTGTGTGCCTATTGTTTGTTAGATTTAAAATCTGATCTCTTCTTGCCTGCATACACACTTTCAAAACACAACTTTGTTCTAGGTTTTCTCAAATAATTCTTACACGCAGAATTTCCTTGTTCTGCTCTGATACCAAATGATGCAGCTTAAGCTGCACATACCCACAGTATGCAAATAAAATTTCATGTCACACTATGTTCCAAGAATTTTAATTCCATACTTTGGGAAAATTCTCTTAAATCAAGGTTTAAGGCTCCTTAAATAAACTCCATGCGGAAACATTCATTTAACTATCCCATAGGTTTCGACCTTGGGTTATTTTCACCTTTAACGATTATCAACCATACCCCGGTCTTTAGACTTTGGTTAAAACTCAAACTTAAACCATAATACATTAATCCCGCTTATTTCTATTATAATTTCCATGTAATAGAAATATTTCATAACCCACACTTAAAACCTTACCTTTCCGCCATTCTTTAAACCTTTGCACATATATCGATGCTCTCCTTAGCGCATTAAATCTCCATTGTCGATCTCATTCTTTAATCTGGTGGTTATAGTGTCACTCGATTGCTAACTAGCTTAGCCGATCTCCACCACTAATCTGTCTTGTCAGATCCAATGGCTATCATGCAATCTCGCACAGATTTTTGCACGACCGATATCAGGCTGAGAGCATGCGAGATCTCTGGTTTTCTCGTGCTACGTGTCGCCCACTTAGGTTAATCACGTGAATTTTTGGAATACCATTTACCGCTTTTAGAGTGCGCAAAATACTTCTTACTGCTTTCGAAGACCGCGCCACTATTCTGCTAACATGTGATTTTAATCTCCGCCATTCATCTTCTTGACTTTATTTTGCGCAGCTTAATCTTAGTTGCCTATCGCGCATAATCTCGTCTGTTGATCTGACTAATCCAACGGTTCCTATGCACTGTTACGTTCTTTTGTTTCTTACTATGTAATATCCCATTCGACTTTCTACCTGTGTATTTTTTCTCGCCTTACGGTCTTTACTTGTTCTGATCTTGATCTCTACTCTGTTACTTCATTTCTTCGTGCCTTTACGCTTCCTTCATAAATCCTTAGGTTTTAGGAAACCTTACAGTTATACCTTCGCTATAACATTGAAGGTTTTCTCCAATACTGTCTGTGTGTAAATTCGTAACACTCCTCTACACTTCTTCTCTGATACTGCACACCTGCAATCTATGTTACACAGAATTACTCTAGTCCACACACAAACTATAATTCAAACTCAATACACACCACACAAACTCAGAAATCGAGTTATTTGTATTAATAAACAAACATTTACACAAGAATTTCTTTTTCGACCTGATTTTCAATATCAGTGGCCTTTCCTTTCCCGCCCGTAGGCTTACAGTGAAACCCTATCTAATCTCTGAACTCTATTTTTCATTCTAACTAACTCATTGACTCTTTCTATGCCTTTTAGGCTTACATTTATACAAAAAGTTATGTTAACCAATTCTGGTTCAGATCCTTAATCTGCTGAACTAAATCCTGAATATCCTCTAAGTCCACTTTTGACTCCACTAATCCCTAAGAATCCTCTCTAGTTCCACAAACCATGAAACCAATTTATAATCTAAGATTTACTATTGATTTCCAAATCTCTCAATCCTCACTAATCATTCTTTATCACTCATGTTCTCCTACATTCTAGAGCATTTACAAATATTATCACAATATCTAATTAATTCATATTCCAATCACTCAAAACATTAATAATTACATTATTTTGATACATAGGAATTCAACTTCATTGAAAACACAAAACCCCTAAGTTAACTAGAATATAATGAAATCGCTGAGATGGATGCTCCTGCATCACTTTCACAACTGTAACAAAGTCTTTTGCTCTTTTTTCCTCTAATTGTTGTGGTGTCAACCTTGTAGGTTTTGGAAGGCTAGCAGTAGCAACACTTCCATCTTTATAGTTGTGAGTGGTAGACTTCTTTGTTGTCATAATTTTGTTTTCAATTTTTCTTTCCACCTTGAATGCTTTCTCTAATGAATCAGGTTCCCAAAGTTGAACCTCATGTTGGATGTTATCCTTTAAATTCCCTATGAAAAGATCAATTATATGCTCATCTGGAATATCATTTACTTTGATATTCAATTTTTGGAAGTCCTCAATGTGCTCCGACATTGAACCCTTTTGTTTGAAATTTATCAATTGGCTAAAGAAAGTAATTCTCTTTGTATCCTCATAATGTGCCACCAATTCCTCCACAAAAAATGTCCAAGTGATAATTGATTTACGAGAACAAAACCATCAATTACACACAAACTGACTTTGTTCTAAATATAAATATGTAATGCGTACCTTTTGTGTGTTCGACACATCTCGTAGATCAAATAACTGCTCCATCTGTAGTATCCATGTTATCAGATACTTTCCATTAAACTTCCTCATATCAATATTTAGAATGTGGTTAGTCTTCAATCCAAAGTTAGAGTTTTAAAATCGTGATTAACATTTTATTTTCATCATGAGTTTCATGGAGTACGTTGTCACCACTAGGAAACATTTCTTGTAGCAACTTTGTCAAGCCTTCCTTCAAACCTTCCATTTCTACATTTAAACCATCCTTCAAACCTTCCATTTCTCTTTTTATTTTTTATTTTAAACCATCCATGTTCCATTTTAAACCATTGGTCTTAACATTGATCATCGCTTCTAATTCATTTTTGGTTACTTTTTGTGAGTGAAATTGGTTTCACTTGGTCTCATAATTTTGACATATCATGTTGCATTTGTTCCTCTTCTACATGTGTCATATTAGAGCTTTCTGGTTGCTTATTGGGTGTGTCCATTTTTTTTGTTTCGAGGTGTTGTTGCCTTTCATCAATTTTCCAAGAAAGATGAGAGATCAGAGCCAAGGATCCTAACTAAAAATGCACTTTAAATCAGCTAGGGAGGGAAACTTTCAAGCCCTAGAGTCGTAGCAGAAGGTCCGAGGTTAAAAACACCGTTCACGGGACCCCCATCGGGTAACCATAGCTAGGAAAAGAGGAGTTTTTGCATAGGTGCACATGATTGTTTAAAGGTCGAGTGGTTTCGGGGCATATCGTCGTTCGTCCCTGCCCGACCACCCCCTGGAAATAGTTTCGGGGGGCAACCAACACAGACAATAAGCAAGCACCCCCTCCCCCGAAGTTGAAAAGTCAGACTAGCGGGCTCGTCGATCCAACGACCCAAATTTGTTCTGGGGGGTAGGCGCTGGATTCAGCCTCCTGCTATCCTACCCATTAGAGGATGGTGGGGACCACGTGGCACGTGGGCCAACCCACTGACGCCAATCAAGCGAACGCGAGTTTGATGGTAAACGATAACTTGACTTCCCCCGCTCCCGTCCACCTGCCCCCCGTCATCACCCAATCTCACCCAGCCACGTGTCCCTCCCGTGACATCATCCCACGTCAACTGACCGTTGCCCCCTCTCCACTTATAAAAAACCTTCTCGCCTCGCATTTTCAAACATGCATACCAGTTCCCGGTGTAAGCTCTCTCACCAGTCACCTATCCAAAACGTCGTTTGAGCTCTCAGTCGGCTAGGAACCTCCTTGCAACGTCGTTTTTGACGCGCTCCATGACAACCAGGTAACCAGTTGGTTCCCTCCACCTATAAATTGTTCGAATATTCATATAATATGAAGAAGGCGACTCCCAAGACCCTTAAGGCCCGTGAGGCATAATCCTCCTCCAGTGTCGACCCTCTCATGGACAGAAAGGCACAAATTGTCAACCCCTCTTGTTCCTACCACCTTGTCAACCTCCATTTCAACATGTATGGTTGCAATTTCATGGGAGAAGACTCATTCCGGGTGGTTGAATCAGACTTATACTACCAAATTGCACCATTTGTGCAACCTTTCCCTGAGCTTATCTCCTGGTTGACTGCAACCTACATGGAAGAGAAAAATTGTTGTGTCTCTTCTACTCGGGCCAAAATCCTTGAAGTAACCCCAGAGCTGATTCAAAAGGCCCTGCTTTACCCTAGATCTCTTGAACCCCAACATTTCGCAGAAACCACACTCGCTTATCACTACTCCACCCCTACAGCTAATGAGAAACAATCCTTCTTGCAAATGGTCCTAGCCCCTCGCTTGCAGTCTTTGCCTATTGCTGACAATTTCCCCATAACCCTCTTTGTAGAGCCCATTCAGCCCACTTTATCCTTAATTGCTCATTTGCTGGGGGATGATGATGTAAATATTGCTACTAAGGCCACTTTGGGTTTCCTGAAGCAAATGAAGTAGCCTAACCATGTATTTGACGTTCCTTCCTACCTATTTGGGGCCATATGGTTTTAGCTACACCATTTTCCTACCACATCCTTTTTCAGATATTATTCATTGATGTTCTATTTGTTTGTGTACACTCATGTGGATGAGTTCGAGTGCCTGGGTCTCAATTTGGTGTCCAGTAACAAACAGAGGAAGCATGTGTTCGACTGGCATGTTGTTGTTAGGAAGAGGCCAAATTTTGATGGTTGTTCCCAGTTTATATCCTCTTATATGTCCATTGCATATAATATTATCCATGGTGTTTCCCCCCCAAAATTCTCCCTCAACAAAAAGAGATTCTCCAGCTTATCAAGAACACCAAGGTAGGGGGCTGATACCTTTTTTAGAATTACACAGAAATCAAGGTCTATGGGTGTGAGCTCCCTCCTTACCACTTACTTGTGTTCATTCCCAAGAGGATTTTTACTCTGGAATTCATCACAGAGAGCCTTAATGTGGACCAAGTCCACTTTGTCCCTATAAAGAAATGATATATGTTTAAATTGGGAAGGCCTGTGGGGCCTTTTATTGTCAATTCCAGGTAGTTAAAGCATTACTCAGAAAGATGAATTTTGACTTAGGGGATGTCTGACATTATGACCCTAATGGTGTCATTGCCCAAAGAAAAGAGAAGATAAAGGCTTCAACTTATGATCATGAATGTAGGCCTAAGATCGAATGAAAAACTAACTTTTATTCATGACCTATGAACACAGAGATGGAGATCAAGACTCCAACAACCAAGGACAAAGCATAGAAGAGGACGTGTACCAACCTAGAGATACAGAGATGGAGGATGTAGACAGTTAAAAGGGAAAAAACCCTAAGAGTCAGAAGAAGAACTTGAGACCAGGTTAGTGGAAACGAGGCCAGATCAACCGGGTTTCCAAGTGATCTTGGAGGATCCATTAGAGATTGTTGCCTCATCCTCTTCAGAGGTAGCTACTTTAGGTTCAAAGGGAAGTGCAACTTCTACCGAGTTAAGATGGCCTACGGGAAAGGCCATCGAAGAAAGAAACAAGAAGGTGAGGGAAGAGATGCAGCAGCAAACAACATCTCATTCAGTTCCATATCAGACCAGACTGTTGGCCACTACGGACTTAGAAAGAAATGAAATGAAGTTCTCACTACAACATCCACTGGAATAGTCTTTGCCTTCAGGTTCTCAGTTCAAAGTCTTAGATGTGTCTCTAGATTTGACAAGTGTTTGTTTCCCAGATAAGATGAATTTCCGCAGGTAAGTTGGAGAGATGTTATACAGTGAGATCAATAGGAATGCAATGACTATCAGCAAGGCCGAGAAGATGCTAGAAAAAGCTGCAACTAGGTTATAGCAGGAAAGAGCCAACTCCAAGGCTCTCTACATGCAGAATGAGAGCTTCAAAGGGCTAATTGTGAAGCTAGGTGTGAATCCAGAAGGAAAAATTTCCTTTGAATCCCTCCTTCAAATGTATAATTTCTTTTAAAGGTAAATTCTTATTAATAATAAAAAATTATAAGACTAAATAGCATATGTATTCCTTGGTTTCTCACTAAGGAAACTTGTTTGCCATTAGGGAAAACAGACCAATGGCAATGCATCAATTTCTTGCTTTTTTAGTTCAAGATCCAAAATTCCAAAGAAATTAGCGTAAGGTGTGTGACCCAACTAGAGACTAGTAACAAAATAGCATAGGCTAGGTTGACAAACTGGAGATAAAAAGAGAGAATAGGTAAATCAATAAAACAACATGAAAACTTTGTAGAATCGGATGGCTCCACCTCTATAGGTTCATTTCCCTTCCGAGTGGAGCTGCATGGACATGGAGTGTTAGGTAAACTTGACTTGGTGAAAGATTCAAAGTTGATCCGGTTAACAAAAGTAGTTTTGGGTCCATGGTTTTTTGGTTCCCCATGGTTTTGTGGTCATGGATTCTACGGAAAGAAGCCTTACCACATGGATTCTACGGAAAGAAGCCTTTAAAAGGCTTGGAATACTTCATTGTAAGGGGCCAGGAGATGTGGTTTTTGAAGGCTCACTTGGTTGGCTTGTCCAGACATTTGGCCAAGGATCTAATAGAATTTCGTTAGATGGGTTTTTCCTCAGAGTTGGGATTTTCCCAGAGAAAATATTGTGTTCATTGTATTTATGCTTTGTGTTTTGTTTCTGGTTTAATTTTCATCTTCGTAAATATATTATATCTCTCCCCTGAATTTTAACATTTGGTATTACAGTGGAAAATGGCTATGTCAAAGCCAAGAGTTGGGTTGAAAGGGATGCCTCTATTGTCGAGGGTTTATTTGATTTTGGTAGTTAACTAAGAGCTAATGGAGGTGGGGAAGGAGTACGATGCATGCAATATGCAGACGGTGTTGATACCGATATTATTGTGCTCAAGAGTCAAACCGACAAAGAGGCTAGGATATGACATGTGTGTCAAATGTTGGAAGGTAAAGTGCATGTACGTAACATGAATGTTATGGATGAGTGTAGTGTAAGCGTCAATGCAGGTATTGTTATTGTCAATCCAGAGGACAGGCTTCTCGCAAAATTTTGATCGGAATCAGTTGAAGGGATGGCTCATTTAAAATCTTTAAGCTCTTCATTATAATCATTATCCCATCAAAAGTTTTTGTTTAGTGTTTTCTTATTATATAAGCATGCTAAGCTCTAACGAGTTTATATTTGGTGTCCGACTATTGGAAGTTGTGTGCGGGGGGAAACTCATGGACTTTAACAACGAACGACCATTTTGGTAGAATGGGTGTGGGATCTATATGCCCATGGAAAGTTGCTAGTAGCGTCTGATCCAAAGCTAGAAGAAATTATATTCTCAATGGGTTGTCATGTTGAGTCACAGGAGCGGGGGCTCATGTTGAAGGAGGCAGACATGAATGGGGATGGGTTCATAAGTTTGGAGGAGTTCATCGCTCTGAATACTAGAGGGAACGATAGGGCCCCTCGGTTAGAAGTATTTCGATTTGTGAATTTTGTTGAATATAGTGTGAAGAAGCATGGGGAATATCTACTCAGCAAATTGTCTCATAAGAAAAGCAAAGCTAGAGGTAAAGCAAGTGGCGGTGGCAACACAAGTTCCTTGTTGAGGAGGAACATATTGAACTCATCCTCTATTACAAAATCGCTCTCTAGAGCATTGCACAACTGAGAGAGAGTTGCGTACATGTTGAATGTGGGTGCTGCAGATAGCAAAAGAGGTTTGGTCCATGAGACAAGTAAGCCCCAAATGAAAATCCCACAAGAAATACTACGGTGGACAGTGATGACAAGAGAGAAGCAACTAGTGAAGAGGCTCAGAAGGATCATGGTGAGTAGTAGAGACAAGGAGTACATCATGAGAAAAGTGAAGAACGATGATATTTTGGGTCATATTTAGCAATATGAGTCGGTTAACAAAAATGACCAAAGTTTTCAATGTGTGGTTAAGTGGTTGGAAACTTATTAGGGCATTGGTCACATTGTGAGCATGTGTGGTTGGTTGGTTTTAAGAGAAGAGCAATGAGACAAAGGAGCATCATATGTGCGAAAACAAGAGGATTGTCATATAAGGGAGAGAAACAACAACAACAAAACATATTATAACGGAGTTCAAAATTTATTGTATGTAAATGGGCATATTATTGTAAGACCCAATAAGGCATGCGTACCCCTCGAAAATTGTCGGTAAAGTTTGGTGCTAGAAGTAGGTGATAGAGGGCATGAGAGCTTAACAAATACCGTGTGTCTAAAATTTTAGGGGGGTAATGGCTAGAGTGAGCGGTGTTGGCTTACTTGGATAGTTTGGCCTTATTTGTTCAAGGGAAACCCCAAGTCAAGGACTAAGGGGGAATTATTAGGTAAACTTGACTCGGGGAAAGAGTCAAAGTTGATCAGGTCAACAATAGTGGTTTTGGGACCATGGTTTTTTGGATGCCCATGGTTTTGTGCTTTTGGATTGCATGTAATGAATCTTTTAAATCGCTTGGAAGACTTAATTGTAAGGGGATATGGGATGTGAGCAGTGAAGACTCACTTGGTCAGCTTGGATAGGGATTTGGCCAAGGATCTAATGGAATTCCATTATCTGGGTTTTTCCCGAAATTGTGGTTTTCCCATGGAAAATACCATGTCCATTGTATTTATGCTTTATGTTTTGTTGCCAGTTTAATTTCCCTCTTCATAAATATTTTATCTCTCCTATGAATCTTAACATAGAGGGGGACACATATGTGCCTCAATTCTTTCCAAGTGCATTCCATATCTTTCACCTAAAGCTAGACCTTGTCTAACTAGAATATGGTCTCATCCTTTGCATCATGACGATCTAACAACACCTTCGCCAATAAGAAATTGATTTTGTAATAGAGATTGATTGTTTGCAAATATTGGTTATATCGTCCATGCATATTTCCTATATATGAGATCCATAAAGCTACTACGAATGTGATTTTTGAATGCAAAAAACAACCTTGTTCCTTACCACTTCTTATTTCATCACTTAAAATTCACTTTGCATGCTGAGAGGAGCATGTTCAAAAAACCAACAAGCTGATGATTATGTCTGATATCAATCCCAAGAACCTCCATGCACCTCATAGTAGGTTTTCACATGTTGACAACGAGCTCATTGGTGAGGCATGGTAGTGAACAATGATGAACATTGATGCATTGGCTAAAGGAAACCGATGGAGAAAGATTTCCTTCTGAGATAAAAAATCAACAGAGAGGAATAAGACTTGTCCCATAACCCCTCTCCTCGACTATGGAAACTTACCAAGGAGACATCCCTTTGCAATTGAAACAAGAAAAGAAAAAATGGTAGACTTTTCCACTGGAGAAACTGGAGGTTTGGGAGGAAATAAATTAACAGAATTGTAGAACAAGCTAGCTGAGATTTTCCATCAAAATTCTTACCTTCAAGCTGCTCTGATATCAGATGGCAAGTCATCATTAAGATTGTAGTCTGTAGTAATCCCCCCACATAATTTCTTCACATGGGATCCAAATCCCACCTTCTACCAGTGCACAACATATACAAATAAGGTGGTATGGAAATTGGGTGAATTTATGACCCATGGTGTTGCATACCTAAAGTATATCACCATCTACTATAATTGACGGAGGGTGTCATGGCACGTCCCTTCCCATCATTACTTGGTAGGACCACTATCATACACCCTCCCACCTGTCACCTCGCTTAACATACCATACACAACATTTTATTTTAGTTTATTTATATTGATTTCTTTTATTTTTTCAATTTTTTTTTAAATTACAATTTTTTTATTATTTTTTTTAAATGTTTAATATATATTTTCAATAATTTACGAGGAGTGGATTTTTGTTTTTTAAATATGCCTTTTTCATCATTTTGGGTATTTTTCCTTTAATTTGTTTAATTTTTATGATTGCGTTTGACTTTTAAGTTGTTACTTTAACAATTTTATATTTTTTATGGTTTAATAAATAATTAAAAATAATATCATTATTTTAATTTTAATTTGGGTTGATTTTAAGGTTTTAGTTGCAAGGTATTGATTGTTAATGTTACGATTTCCAAAAAATTGTGATTTTTAAACCCTCAAAAAGGGTTGTTATTATGAGCACCATTTTTATGATTCGATGGTTGATTTTAAAACTTTGGTTGCGACAATTACTATTGCTTAAATCAATGATTTCAAAGATGTTGTAATGTTTACCTCAAAATAAGATTGCTGGTGTTAGTGCTACTTTTTAATTCAAGGATTGATTTTAACATTTTTGCTGGAAATATCATGAAACTATTAAGACCATGGTTGCTAAAGTTAGTAATGTTAACCATAAGAAAAAAAGGCAATACCAATAACACCACTTTTTAAACTAGGTTAAAAACAACAACTAAATGTAACTTCCAAAAAAAAGGAGAAATATAAGTATTCTCATCAAGTGAATAACTATGTTAAATTTATACCAACTTGTTCCTTAGTTGTTTAATATTATAAATTGAAATTCTTTTCATTTAACTTATTCCAATACCCTTCCAACAATTTTGCACAGGTTCAATCAATTCTACAATGACCAATTTAAATCTTGAGTTGCTCTTAGTTCCCTACTTTCAACTATTTTTAAGGACTCAGTTGAAAGAACTTGTGACTTTCTATTTTTCCATATTATTGTTATATTTGTTTTTTCATAATCTCATTTACTATTGTTATCATTTTTGTGTGGCTCCTCCATATTCCTAGAGTAGGAGAAAATTATTACACAATGTGTGTTGAGTTCAACTACCCATATTGATATGCTTTCCTAGTTTGAATACTCCTCACACAATTTCTCTGTATGGATTGGTAGATTTTTACAACTCAATTTCATAGGATTATTCCATTTTTATGTTGAAATGAATGATAATAAATTCCCTTTTCTATTTCTTTCTAGATTCATGCAATGACATATACCACAATAATAACAAATACAATTTCAATGAGAATAAGCATTCAAGACATAAGATTGAAGAGCACATTTCCAAGCATATTTGAGGGAAGGGGACTTTGAAGCTTGAACATGTTTACAAGAAGCCTTCATTAACTTATAACTGGAAAGGGATAACTTTTTTTTTTGCTGTAGCAAGAGCAAAACCTTCTATATCATTGAATCAAAATATGGTTACATAGTGTACATAAGCCGTCTGCAACCAAGAGCTTTAGACAAACAGTCCTTACTAAACGCACAACCCACAAAACCGTCCTCCGATCAACGCAACCCGCGGGGGCCACTTTAAGAGTTGTTTTCGAAAAATCTCTGCCTCAACAACCCCGCCAAAGGGTTTGCCTGTCCTCCTAACCCCAAAAAACTACCGACTCTTTCCCCCTGGATCCAACGACCAAGAGCCATATCACTTCCCCCCACACAACCGAAATTTAAGCAGCGATGAAGAGTGATAAGCAAAACCGGCCAATGCCACGTGTTGAATGCTCAATGGAATCACGACCACAAAAATAAAACCGCTTACCATGTAAGCTACACGCAATCATCGGGAAACCACCGAGGCGTTTTAATCCACACGAACCCGGCAAGGAAAACTAATCCGCTAACTGAAGGAACTCACCTCCCGCCGCTTCCACTCTAACCATGGACCCATAATCTGAGATTGTCCTGATGAAGCAAAAAGCACCGTCTCGAATCCTTCCTAGAAATAGTGGCGCCCAAAGGACAAACTAAGAGGAAGAGGAATCATTGGCTTTGGAAACTTCATTCCTGCATGAAACCCTCCCACAATATCAGAGCATCTCAATGTCCTCTGCTGCTTTCTCATTGCAGAGTACCTTTAAACGGTTCTGGGGCATGTCCTGCCAGTTCTTCACTATCCTGCAATCCTCATTGTTCACACCTTGGTTGGCTAGAATGTCCGCAAGCTTATTAGCGTTTCTGCGCACATGATTGAAACTAACAGTACAAAGTCCCTGAAGATGTGCTTGAATCCGTTGATAAACCTGGATTAGTCTCCAATGATTTGAGACTTTCTCCGGTTTAGAACCACAACTAATTCTTTTTACAGAGTTGATGCTTATTTCAGAGTCTGCCTCTATAATGACATTTGGACTGCGATTTTGAATCAAGATCTCTAGGCATTGCTCTAGAGCCATTAATTCCGCCATGTTATTGGTTGCTTTATCTAAATGGCTGTGGAAGATTAAGATGATTCTTCCCTCTTCATTTCTTAAAACTCCTCCAAAACCAACTATTCTCAGATTACCTTTTGAGGCTCCATCAATATTAAATTTCAGGTAGTTTTTCGGAGGAGGGTGCCAGAAATATTTCTCTATATTCATTGTCGTATCCTTTTTTCCAAGCCCTTGTGGAATGATCTCTTGCAATCCCAGCAGTCTGAGAGCTCTCAACTCCTTTTTTGAGAGAGGATTCTCTGAGATATTGCGCACTGTGGTACTCACTGTTTTCCTGATCTGCTTCAAAATCAAATCATATAGCTTTTGAGGGTTGGCCTTTTCACTCTTGAAGATTCTTTTGTTTCTTTCTTTCCACACATTCCAAATAATGAATCCTGGTGTGAAAGCCCAGGCCAAATTAAGAACCTCATTCTCCGAAAAGATCCTTCTCCATTTATTTAGGATATTAGTGATACTCCCTCTGTCCCTATCTGTTTGTTGGAAAATGTTTGAAAAAGAATTCCATAGCCAAGTGGTGTAAGAGCAGCAGTTGAGAATGTGCTCCATAGTCTACTCTTGCTCTTCACAAAGTTGACATCTAGAAGGCCCTAAGACACCCCTTTTTCTAATATTGTCCCATGTCAAAATTTTCTTATGGTGAACCAGCCACATAAAAATCTTGATCTTCATCCATCCTTGGTAAATCCAAAGTTGCTTCCAGGATTTTTCTAGAACACTGGACTCCAGTCCAAGGAGAATATTCTTTGCCTCTTTGAGATTAAAGGTACCTTTGTTGTTGTTACCACATCTCAATTGATCTTGCCCCTCTGTGACCAAGATCATCCTTTGTTTTAATATGCTTCTCAGTGCCTCTGCTTTTGTTGTTATGAGGTTGTTATTTCTGCAGTCAATGTTACTCCAGCTTCTCTACTTTCCTTGTTCCTGAGGGATATCCCAGAAATCTCTTACTTTGTTTAACCCTTGGGAATTTGTTTCCTGTTTGGGACTTAAACAGTCCTCCTTTAACAAAGTTGTTTCTTGTTTCCATTTGTCCTCCCAAAAGAGTGCTTGATCACCTTCTCTGATTTCCCAGAAACTGTGTTGTTGCACTATGCTTCTATTCTCCTAAGCCCTGTTCCAGATGTGAGAGCCCCTTATGTTTCCAGACATTCTAATGAGATCATTTGTGTGCCAAGAGCTGACATATTTTTCTTTCCAGATCCTTGCCCAATGGTCTTTTGGCTCTTGCACCCATCGCCACCAAAGCATGGCACATGGTACTTTACTAAGAATCTCCTGATCATCTAAGCCTAGACCCCCATGGCTTTTGGGTTTGCAGATTTTTTCCCAGGAAATTAGGGCCCATTTCTTCCTGGTTTCCTCCTTACCCCATAGAAAATCTCTTTGAATATTTTGATCTGCTCTAAGACTCCTTTGGGAGCTGGAAGCGCTGATAACATGAAAACCGAGATGGATTGTAGAATTGCCTTTGTCAGAACAAGCTTGCCAGCCAAGTTTAAGGCTCTGAAGGTCCATTTTTTAACTTTATCTTGCAACTTATTTAGCACAGGTTCCCAAATACTTTTGAGCATTGGTTTGTCCAAGAGAAGCACTCCCATATATTTTGAGGGGAGGGAGTCCCTTTGGAAGCCAAGGATCCTTGAGATATTTCTTTGAATAGCAATGTTAATATTAAAGAAGAAAATTTTTTATTTTGTAAGATTAACTTCCATACCTGTTGCCCTTGCAAAAACATTGAGTATTTGCTTGTAGGCAGCAACTTCTTTGACTGTGGGAATACCTTGCAACATGGTGTCATCTACAAATTGTTGGTGAGTAAGAGTCTGTCCATTCTCAGTTACTTGAAGACCCTTAATTTTGCCCATGTCTTTAGCCTACTTGATAGCCCTGCCAAGTCCTTCCATCATAAGGATGAAGAGAAAGGGAGAGAGCGGGTCTCCCTATCTAAGGCCTGTAGAAGGAATGAAGATATCAGAGGGAGAGGTGTTAACCAAAATTGAAAAGTTGGATGTAGTTACCAGAGCCATAACCCATCTGACCCAATTGTGATCAAACCCAAAGGTTGTGAGTATCTTTTTGATATAAACCCAGTTGACCTTATCATAAGCTTTGGCGATATCCAGTTGCATGATCATCCCAGCTTGATTTTTGCTTATGAAAGAGTGAACCACCTCATGGGATTGAATAATGTTATTCAAAATTTGCCTGCCCTCCACATAACTTGATTGCTCCTTTGACACAAATTTAGGGAGGAGAGGTTTGAGTCTGTTAGCCACTACTTTGGATATTATCTTGTATACTATATTGCATAAAGCTATGGGTCTATACTTACTTGCGGTTTAAGCCGAGTCCTGTTTGGGTATCAGGGAGATGAAGGAGGTATTGAGGGCTTTTAGGATAGTTTTACTACCCCTTGAATCCTCAACAACATTTAAAATATCCAGATTAACTATATCCCAACAAGCTTTGAAGAAATCCACATTAAAGCCATCTGGGCCTGGTGCTTTGCCATTCTGCATTTCTTTGAGTACTTCGCTAACCTCCTCTTCAGTTACTGGTCTGTTTAGGTTAATATTGTCCTCTCTAGATACTAGCTTAAGGATATATCTTGTGATTTCCTTTATTGATTCTTCCCTGTCTGGATTGTTTTCTCGTGAAATGTCTCGAAAGTGCTGAACAAGCACCTTTTCAATATCCTTATGTGTGTTCTGAGTCTCTCCCTTCTTATCCTTTATTGTCGAGATTCTGTTGAATGCTCTATTGGACATGGTGGATCTATGAAAAAATCTCGTGTTGCGCTCTCCTTCTTTGAGCCATTGCACTCTTGATTTTTGTCTACTAGAGAGGGATAACTTACTAAAGCATGCCAATAGCATTATATTGCTTGGTTTAACAACAGTGTTTGTGCTCATGTATTAAGCTCTTCTTTAACTTTGAGAATCTGCATCAAAAATACAAAGTATAATCAAAAAATTATAAATAAATAAAATGGGATAAGAAGAAGTATGTGTTGCAGCCACTACAGAAAAATAAACTAAATAACCTTGTCATGGAAAAGTGTAATAAAAAGAAAAATAAAAACAATTAGAGAAAGGATCTAAAAAGAGGATCAAACATATATTTTTGTAGCAAAGACAATATTGAAACAAAGGTAAAAGAGGAAACACTAAAGCCTGCTATTGAGTTGGTTGATAAAAGAAAGGATAAAAGTCATTATGACATTTTCATTGACAATAAAGTCACTTCACTATTAATGTTCATTCAATATAATTTGGAACTATTGATTTAGTAAGAGATGTTTTCACAATGGTTGCCATTTCCATTTCAATGTTATTAGTAGTCTTCGTAGTAGTCCTTGAGATTTTGTCAAATTTAGATTTCAGCATCCAATGGGCATGGAAAAAATTCAATTGTTGACTTTGCTTCATGCCCACTAGATGCACAAAATTTGCAGACAACATTAAGATAGATGATAGTAGTCGGGTGGTACACCTCTTCACTGAATGCCAAAAAATGAGAGTTTGTCGATAACCCTACTCTTAACAATGGAATTTCAAGCCACCTTTGTTCATTCTTATAGAGATTGGAAAGAACACTATTACCCAGCCCTTAATAATGGGATTGCAAACCACCTTTGTTCATTCTCATAGAGCTTGGTAACATCATTATACTCTTACTATAGTCATTCTCTCATCCCAAGTCAGTGGCAGGTAATTTGTACCCCTATATCTCTTGATTTTTATTCATTTTATTTTAATTTTTAAATGATTTTATCTTGTAATTCCAACATTATTAATTGCAAGGCATCATTTTCCCATGAATCCATCCTTTCATTTTGTGCAGGTAGATAGTGTCTTCGAGTTGTCTTGAAAATTTGATCTAGAGGTAAGAATGTGAATTGATGTTTTGAATTTGATCTAGAGGTAAGAATGTAAATTGATGTTTTGTTTGTTTTCTATTATTCAATAGGAATGGTTCATGTTTTGTACTAAACAAGGATGTTATTAATCTCAAGCTAGTGTTATTTGTTAGCTATTCCTTTCATGTCGACAAAGGAAGTATTCAAGACAATTTGAGCTGTGAAATTGGGGATGACCATGATGAGGCAATTGGTAACAATATGCATGTTTCTCATGAGGATCCCATTAAAGTTTGGATCTAGTGCAAGTTTTTTCCTAAGTTGACATTAATTTTTAAGTTTTATTATCGACAACATGGCCATGTTTTATATGTTTTTTTTATTGGTATTATTATTGTTACATTTATCGTGATACTATCAAAAAAACTATGATATTATCACCAAAATTTAGCTTGTCAATAATATAGTGATAAATTCCAATTTTGAAATCATCATGTCAATTTCTTTAATTATTATGAGATTATACATGTTATTGTCTTATTGATATACAACTTGCTTTTAGATGCAATTCTAGGTTTCTTAACCTCATTTTGCAAGATTTGTTAAGGAGGATTGAGCTTTGAGGATACTATGACCATTTTCCATCAAGAAAATAAAGAGAAATATAGTAGTTTTCTATTATGTACACACACACATAATAATTTTGAAAGAACATGTCTCAAAAGACATGATTGTTCATTAAAGAGCATCCCATCTATGTATATATATGGGGCCTTCATTTGTAATTGAACCATATCATTCTTTCATATATTTATTGAATATATTACTTTATAGTCCAGGTCTTTTGGTTATTTTGAGTGTGAGCGAACTTTGTTCATCTCATTTGGTATCAGAGCCTCATTGTCTTATCTTAACCCTTGGCCATTAAACCCTTAATCTAGGAAAATAAATTGTTTCCCTTGGCAACATATCTATTGGTTTTTTGCTACAATTTTCTAGATCTTTGACCACAATAGGTTTTTGGCTATTAAGACTCTAGAAGTCCAATCACTAATAATAACAAGATCACTCATTCTAATATGATAACAAGTTGTTTTAAGGTTTTAGAAATTGTTGAAAAATATCATTTGATTCCATACATTATAGTTTCATGATGACTCCACTGCCATACATTGAAGATTTGTGAAGCACAACTAATTAATTTGGAATTAACTAGTACATCTTTAGAGTAGGGTTTCATCTTCAATAATTTTGACCTCGATGTTTTTGTTCTATAAAATATAAGGACAAAGAGAAAAATTATGGCATAATATGCATAATTAATGTATGATCTTATTACCAACTATTGCATTTGTGGTTGCATGCACATAACATGTTTATAAAAGAGCATGTAGAATTAGTCATGGGTACCCTCGTTGTGAAACCCATGGCTGTATACCTCCATGTTCTCATAAACATTAACCTTGTCAACAAGGGAATCCAGGTTAACGAGGGCATGGTGAAAGGAGACCATAGATCATCATGGCTATGATGCTTCTACCTATAATGGGTGGTTTGTTGGGTTTGTAAACCATTGCACCTTCAAGCATAGGTTTCAAGCACACATGATAATCAGAGGAATAATATTCACAGGGTAATCAAGCATGCGTTATATGATGAGATCGTACTAGTTTGCAGTGCTTGTATAATCATGACTGGTAATCAAAAGGGATTAAAAGGTTTTTATTTTTTATTTTTAATTTTTTAACTTCTATAAATTACACTATTTAAGTATTTTTTCACTGAGAATAATAATAATAATAATAATATGATCAAGGAGGATATTTATGGTTACCCCTTTATTCCACAAGGACTTACAGCTGGTTTCATTAGTTTCCTTGATTATAGCACAAATTACTATTTTTAGTAGTTTTTTCGGGTCCTGAACTTCTGGAGTTGTTTTCACCCCCTAAACAACATTTTTTGGAGGTCCACAATAGGTCCATAGCCATAGGTAGGGGCCTACTGCAAATATTGTAGTACTCAGAGAAACTTTTCTAACGAAGTATCGTACGCGCCAAACGGAGATCATATGACCAAGTTACAACCCCAGGAAGTTGGTTGTCCAACTAACCCTAATGGGCCCCACAAAATCTTGGGTTTCCATCTTCTAGGGTTATAGTTTTGGTTTTTTATGGTTTCTCTTTATTGTTCAACAATAAAAAGGCCCTTGAGCCTCATTGTAACACAATTCAGAGGCATGTAGCTGCCACATCTCTTCTCAAACATAAGCTACCATCGTTTGAGCTAGTTTATTTCCATTATGCTTGTAACAATTTTTTAGTACTTTGTTATTAATGAATTGAAGTTTTGTTTTCATTTTATCTCTGTGTTTTTGTTCGTGTATGTATTTTATTTCGTTCCTTCATAAATCTGGATTAGTGGTATCAAAGTGGTCTACTCTTTCTTTGTTTTTTTGTGCATGTCCCCAATGAGGTCGGGATATAAGGAGTTAGGGCTCAAACTAGTTGAACCTTTGCAAGACCAGCCTCATTGACCCCAATGGCCTCCCATGGCGGAAGAAAAGAAAGACAAGGGAGCAGGAGATCCTTTCAAAATATTGCTCGGAGAAGCCCTTGAGTGAAAGGAACACGATGATGGATGAATTTGCCCAAATCCTTCGATAGATGCCCACGAGAAACACATCTTTATCCAACAGCCACTCTGGAGGTGCCACTCCATTTAAGGTACAAGTTAACATTGACATTCTCGTATTTGAAGGCCAGATATATGCAGATGTCGTAGATAAATGGTTAAATATATTGGAAGGATATTTTTCAATTCATGATTTTTGCAATAGGGAAAATATTACTTTTACATTCCTCAAAGTCAGCCTCCATGTCAAGGACTTGTGGGAAACCTACTATGAGCAAAGGGACGAGAGGGAGCCCTCACTATTTTTAGCCTCACCCACTTGGAATTTTTTTCGAGATGCCATCAAAGAACAATATTACCCTGTCGAGAGCTATGAAGACAAGTACATACAATGGACTACGCCGCGGTAGAAAAAGGATCAAGATGTGTAAGAGCTGACAAATTTTTCACATACCCTGCGCACAAAGTTGGGTATCAAAGATTCTGAGAAACATCTGGTGCTCAAGTACCCAGTATGGGAATCCAGTGGCATATCACAGTGAGACACTTTTAGATATCTTCCAAAAGTATCCCACCTATGATAAAGAGATGTATTCCATTGTGCAAGTTTGTCGATAATAGAAGCATTACATTCTTGGGAAGGAAACAATTATCCACACAGAACACCGACCCCTATAGTTCATATAGACACAAGGAATGTTGCAAAATGATCGCCATAAAAAATGGTCCCCATATCCGCAACATTTCCATTTGAACATTAAGTACAAGGAGGGTAGCACAAATAATGTTGCAGACTGACTCAACCGACCGTCAATTATGGCATGGACCAGTGTGCTCAACTCTTGTGGACACGAGACTTTGGGGTGACCGCATCTTTACAAGAGTGATAAGAATTCGGCACCACATACTAGATGCTCCTGGAAGGCAAGCAAGTTCTAGACTTTCACCTCCGTGATGCACTATTATGCCACCTGGGACACTTATGTGTTCCTTCAAGTGAGCATGGAAAGATGATTTGGGACGCACACTACAATTGGTTCGCTGGAAATTTTGGGGTAGAAAAAACAGTGGAAATGTTATAGAATTATTTTATTGGTCAAATCTTCCACAAGATGTTGGGAAGTACATCAAATCCTGCACTGCCTGCACAATTTCCAAACCTACAATCAAGAAGAGGGGCCTGTATAATCCTCTGCCTGCTCCTAGTTGGCCTTGGGAATCCATCTCCATGGATTACACGTCAGGCCTTCTTTCTACCTAACATCTCAACAACTGTGTTTTCGTGGTCGTCGACAGATTCTCTAAGTTGATCATTCTGGCGGCCTACAATAAGAGTATCACAATAGAAGTCACTGCCAAAATCTTCTTTGAATGAGTATGGGTACACTTTGGTATCCTACAGTCCATTCTATTAGATTGGGACAACAGGTTCCTAAGTAAATTTTGTTCAATCCTCTAGTCTGTGTTGGATACTAAGCTCACTAAGTCCACGGCCTTCCACCCCCAAGATGATGGCCAAACAAAGGTCATTAAAAGGATGATCTTGCACATCCTGTGCATGTACAACTTGAAGCATCCACGCACATGGGATGAAAGCCTCCCCTATGTCCAACACAGCTATAGTAGAGCTCTCCACAAATCAACTGGCCGCAACCTGCCAATTCCACTTGGACCCCCACTATTGCTTCTTTCAGTTTTTCAGTTTCCTTAATTGTAGCACAATTTACTATTTTTAGCAGTTTTTCGGGTCCTAAACTTCTGGAGCCGTTTTGAGGCCCTAAATGACGTTTTTTGGGAAATCTACCGCTAGTGATTTATTGTTTAAAATCATCTTCTCTGTCGTAGTCCTTATAAAGATCTTTCCAATGGGCTATAATGCACGTCAAACGGAGATAATATGACCAAGTACCCCAACGGGGCCCATAAACTCTTGGTGTTACATCTCCTCGGGTTAGGGTTTTGGTTGTTTAGGGTTTGCTCTTATTGTTCAAGAATAAAAAGGCCCTTGAGCCTCATTGTAGTTCAGTTCAGAGGCATGTAGCTACCACATCTCTTCTCAGAGATAAGCTACCATCGCCCTAGCTGGTGTATTTCCATTTGTGTTTGTAAGCATATTTCGATATTTTACATTAATGAAATGAAGTATCATTTCCGTTGCATCTCTGTGTTTATGGTTATCTCTGTAATTTGTTGTGTTCCTGTTTAAATTCGGATCAGTGGTATCAGAGGCAGTCTGCTTTTTTTTCTTTGTTTTTCTTTGCATGTCTCCAATGAGGTTGGGATATAAAGAGTTAGGGCTTGAACTGGTCGAACCTTTGCAAGACCAGCGTCACAAATCCCGACGACCTCCCATGGTGGATGAAAAGAAAGACGAGGGGGTAAGAGATCCTATCAAAATCTTACTCGAAGAAGCCCTCGAGCGATAAAGGAACACGATGATGGACAACTTTGCCCAGATCCTTCAGCAGCTACCCAGGGGCGACACACCAGCTTCCAACAACGACTCTGAAACGCCACACTGTTTAAGGTACAAGTTAATTTTGAAATCCCCATATTCGAGGGTCAGATAGACGCAGATGTCATCGATAAATGGTTAAATCTGCTAGAGGGTTATTTTTTTGTTCATGGTTTTTCCAGTCGGGAAAAGATTATTTTCACTCTTCTCAAAGCAGCGCCCCACGTCAAGGACTGGTGGGAAAGCTACTGCGAGCAGAAGGATGAAAGTACAGGCTCACTATTTTCAACCGCAGCCACTTGGAATTCATTCCGAGATGCCATCAAGGAGCAGTACTACCCTGTCAGAAGCTATGAGGGTCAATACATAAAGTGGACAATGCTGCGGCAGGGAAGGGACCAAGACATGTCGTAGTTTACCAATATTTTCCATACCCTTCGCACAAAGTTGGGTATCAAGGATTTAGAGCAGAATTGGGTACTCAAATACCGCGGCTGCCTGTACAAGTACATCCAGGAAGAAATAGAATTCCTGAACATCTCCTCGCTCGGCACGGCATACCGATATGTCGTGAAGGTCGAGCAAAAGTTTAAACACAAGAAGCGAGAATTTGGATCTGCGGATCTAAAGCAAGGGAAAGGTGCCCCTAAACCGCATAACAAAGGACAAAGCCAAGGCGGGGCGGCCCAAGACAACCCGCCAAAGCTGCAAGCAAAGAACAACATAGCAAAGCTGAAAAAGGACACAGGAAAGTGGTGTGAGTTCCATAAGAGCTCCACTCACAACACGAGTGTCGGGCCAAGCAGCCATTAGCGGCCAAGCCAAAGGTTTCAAAATCAGATGCATGTTTCAACTCTGAGTCAGAACCCGACAAGGGGAATGACAAAGGGAAGCAAATTATCTATGCGGAGCCCAATGCCACCATTGCAACCGCAAAGATCCAGAAGGAGGAACCCGAAGATCTAGAGGAGGAAGAGCATCTCTTCCACTCCCAGATGTGGGTAAAGGGCTTCCTGCTACAGTTCATTGTCGACAACAGCAGCCAAAAGGACCTCATTTCGACAGAGGTCGTGAAGCGGCTGGGCTTACCGACCACAGCACATCCACAACCATACACCAATGAGTGGCTTCACCAAGGACGAGATCTTCGCGTGAGCCAGCAGTGTCGCCTTCCATACAACATCAAGCCCTTCACAGATCAGGTATTATGTGACATTGATCCCCTTGAAGTTTGTGATGTATTATTAGGACAACCATACTTGTGGAAGTGACATGCTGTGTATGAATCAAGGCCCCGTGCTGTTATTGTTACTTTGGGAAATAAGTATATAGGATACCGGAGGTAGCGCCACCTACCGCCATCTCTTTGGTTATTGCAAAACAATGTTGTAAGCTCATTTCAAAAACCAGGAAATTTGTTTTCCTGACGATACGCCCTCAAGGAAAGAAGAAGATAGTGGCCACAACCTCCAGACAAGGCCACTCTGCACGACAACTACAGATGGACAAGGTCGTGGAGGAGTACAAGAACACCTTCACCTCCCCCGCAGGGGTTCCTCTACACTGTCAGGTCAAGCACTCCATCGATCTGACCCTAGGTGCATCGCTGCCTAATGGACCAATCTCTCGGCGCTCCGTTCTAGAGAACGATGAAATCAAGAGGCAGATTCAAGAGCTGCTGCAGAAAGGTCACATTCGTCCGAGTTCATCACCTTGTGGGAGCCCGATCGTGTTGGTACAGAAGAAGGATGGGACTTGGAGACTCTATATTGACTATTGGGCACTGAAAAAGATCATTGTCCGTAATAGGTACCCGATCCCACGGATTGATGACCTCCTACACCAACTGAAGGGGGCGAAATATTTCAGCAAGATTGATTTGAAGTCAGGATATCACGAGGTACCAATCAAACCCTCCGATGTGTGGAAGACTGCCTTCAAATCCAAGGAGTTCCTTTTCGAATGGTTGGTTATGCCTTTCAGATTGATGAATACTCCCGCAACCTTCATGAGGCTAATGGATGACATCTTGCGGCCATTCACCAACTCATTTGTAGTGGTATATTTGGATGACATCCTGATCTTCAGCCAGAGTTGGGAAGAGCACTTCCACCACATTCGACAGGTTCTCCAAACACTGCGGAAACACAAGTTATGTGCCAATTTGGAGAAATGCACTTTTGGCATGACCTAGGTTCAGTATCTAGGATACATTTTTGATGAACAGGGGGTGCATGTGGATCCATCCAAGATCCAAGTCATTCGGGATTGACCATCTCCAACCACTCTGACAGAGCTCTGCAGCTTTCTCGGTCTTGCCAACTTCTACCGCAAGTTTGTGTTGGGATTTTCTCATATCACTTGGCCCTTGAGTCAAGTCACCAAGGGAGGAGCAAAAGCAAAATTCTTTTGGTTTGAATCTCAATAGAAGGCATTCATAGAGTTAAAAGATCGCCTTTGCTCGGCACCAGTGCTCGTAGTACCAGACTTGCAACAACCATTTGAGGTCAAGACATATGCCTCTGACTATGCTATTGGGGGAGTCCTTACTCAACACAAGCATCTAGTGGCATATCACAGTGAGACACTTTCAGACACAGTCCGGAAGTATCCCACTTATGACAAAGAGATGTATTCCATTGTGCAAGCTTGTCGACAATGGAAGCATTACATTTTGGGGAAGGAAACGGTCATCCACATAGACCACCGATCCCTGCAGTTCATACAGACCCAAGGGAAATTGCAGAATGATCGCCATCAGAAGTGGTCCACATACTTGCAACAGTTCCATTTGAATATCAAGTATAAGAAGGGCAGCACCAATAATGTTGCAGATTGCCTTAGTTGACCACCGATCATGGCATTAACCACTGTGCTCAATTCTTGTGGGCACGAGACTTCTAATTAGCCACTTCTCTACAAAAGCAACCCAAAATTCGGCCACACATACTAGACACTCTTGGAGGGTCAGCGTGTTCCAGATTTTCACCTCCAGGATGCCCTGTTATGCCACCTGGGTCACTTTTGTGTTCCTTCAAGCGAGTGTGCCAAGATGATTTGGGAAGCACACTACAGTTGGGCTGCTGGACATTTCGGGGTCGAGAAAACAGTGACAGTATTGCAGAAGTATTTCTATTGACCGAATCTTCGACAGGATGTTGGGAAGTACATCAGATCATGCACTCCCTGCGTCATTGCCAAATCGACCATCAAGAATCAAGGCCTCTATACCTCGCTACCTACCCCTAGTCGACCTTGGGAATCCATTTCCATGGATTACATGTCAGGCCTTCCTTCCACTAAGCATGGAAACGACTGTGTTTTTGTGGTTATCGATAGGTTCTCAAAGATGGCCATTATGGCAGCCTACAGGAAGAATATCACAGCCGAAGCCACTACGAAACTCTTATTTGAATGAGTGTCGGTACACTTTGGGATACCACAGTCTATCATCTCAGATCGGGACAGCAGGTTCCTCAGTACATTTTGGTCCAGTCTCTGGTCAATGCTAGACACCAAACTCATTAAGTCCACAACCTTCCATCCTCAAACTGATGGTTAGACAGAGGTTTTCAACAGGATGATCGTACACATTCTGCGCATGTACAACTCAAAGCATCCACACACATGGGATGAGAGCCTCCCCTATGTTCAACACAGTTATAACTAGGCTCTCCACAGCTCAACTGACCACAACCCTTTTCAGGTGGGCTTGGGATTCCAACCACTATGTCCCATTGATGTGGCCATGCCATTTGCAGCTACTCAGGCATATTCGGCTCATGTCTAGTCTGCAACAGATAAGACAAACAGCTTCATTGAGCACATCCAACATATTCTCCAACAGGTCCACGACATTTTGGAAAAATCAAATGCCAAGTACAAGCAGTGACATGATCAATATTGGGTGCCACACAAGTTTGAAGAGGGTGACAAATTTTGGTTGCATTTGCAAAAGGAACGCCTTACCGAAGCCTATTGGAAACTCAGACCACTTCAATATGGTCCTTACACCATTACGAAGGCTGTTGGGGACAATGCATTTGAGCTCAGCATTCCCCCATTCCTTGGCCTGCACCCAATGTTCAATGTGGACCGCATTCGGCCATACTTTCCACCATTACTAGACACATCTAACATTGTAGAACAACTCACACCAACATAGTTAAATCTAAATTGCATGGAACAAGCTACAACTGATCGGATCATGGACACGCAGGTCAAGCACACTCGCCAGCAGAAGATCCAACTGTATCTAGTTGTCAAAGCAGGCCAACTCCTTCACCAGGGCAAGAGGCTCACCAGGGACCAAGTTCAGCAAAAGTTTCCTCATCTCATGGAGGAACTCAATGCAATGGGGATCATTTCTTCCTAAGGGGGGAGGAATGATCCAAGTGGATATTGGTGGCCACCCGCCAATTCCACTTGGACCCCCACCATTGCTTCTTTCAGTTTTTCAGTTTCCTTAATTGTATCACAGTTTACTATTTATAGCAGTTTTTCGGGTCCTAAACTTCCGAAGCCGTTTTGAGGCCCCAAGCGACGTTTTTTGGGAAATCTACTGCCAACGATTTTTTGTTTAAAAATGTCTTTTCCATTGCAGTCCTCGGAGATATCTTTCCAACGGGCTATCATGCGCGTCAAACGGAGATAATATGACCAAGTCACGACCCCGTAAAGTTGGTTGTCCAACTCACCCTAATGGGGCCGATAAACTCTTGGTGTTACATCTCCTCGGGTTAGGGTTTTGGTTGTTTAGGGTTTGCTTGTATTGTTCAAGAATAAAAAGTCCCTTGAGCCTCATTGTAGTTCAGTTCAGAGGCATGTAGCTGCCACATCTCTTCTCAGAGATAAGCTACCATTGCCCTAGCTGGAATATTTCCATTTCTGTTTGTAAGCATACTTTAGTATTTTACATTAATGAAATGAAGTATTATTTCCGCTGCATCTTTGTGTTTATGGTTATCTTTGTAATTTGTTGCGTTCCTATTTAAATCTGGATCATCCTGTGCATGTACAACTCGAAGCATCCACGCACATGGGATGAAAGCATCCCCTATGTCCAACACAACTACAGTCGAGCTATCCATAAATCAACTGGCCGCAACCCCTTTCAAGTGGGGTTAGGATTCCAGCTACTATGTCACATTGATGTTTCCATACCACTTGCATCTACTCAGGAAAATTCGGCTCATGTCCATTCTGAAGCTGACAAAGCTACCAGCTTCGTTGAACGCATTCAACACATCTGCCAGTAGGTCCATGACATATTGAATAGAGCCAATTCTAAATACAAAAAATGTCATGATCAACATCGGGTGCCACACAAATTCCAGGTGGGTTACAAAGTTTGGTTACATTTGCAGAAGGAGCGCCTTGTTGGGGTCCACTGCAAGCTTCACCCACTCTGATATGGGCCTTACACCGTCACTAAGGTTGTAGGAGATAATTCTTTCGAGCTCAACATTCTACCGTTCCTTGGCCTGCACCCAGTATTCAATGTGGACCGGTTGTAGCCATAATTTCCCCCATTGCTTGACACATCAAACATTGTTGAGCAATTGACACCAACAAAGCTCAACCCAAGCTCTGTTGAACATGTCACGACTAATAGGATCATGGAAACACAGATCAAGAACACTTACCAGCAGAGGGTCCAAGTATATCAAGTTGTCAAAGCAGGCCAAATCCTTCACCAGAGCAAGTGGCTCACCCGAGCCCAGGTTCAATAAAAATTTCATCACCTCATGGAGGCTTTGCATGCAACGGGGACCATTGCTTCCTAAGGGGGGAGGATTGATCCAAGTGGATATTGGTTTCCACCCACTTATACCACCTACACCTCAAACTTGTTTCATCAGTTTCCTTTATTATAGTACAAATTACTATTTTTTGTAGTTTTTCAGGTCTTGAACTTCTGGAGTTGTTTTGACCCCCTAAATGGGGTTTTTTGAGGTCTGCAATAAGTCCATAGCCATAGGCAGGGCCCTGCCGCAAATATTGTAGTACTTGGAGAGACCTTTCTAATAAGGTATCGTACGTGCTGAACGAAGATCATATGACCAAGTTACAACCACAGGAAGTTGGTTATCCAACTAACCCCAATAGGGCCCACAAACTCTTGGCGTTACATCTCATAGGGTTAGGGTTTTCGTTGGTTAGGGTTTCATTTTGTTGTTCAATAATAAAAATTCCCTTGAGCCTCATTGTAGCACAATTCAGAGGCATGTAGCCACCACATCTCTTCTCAAAATTAAGCTACCATCACCTGAGCTAGTCTATTTCCAACCTGCTTGTAACAGTTTTTCAGTACTTTGTTATTAATGAATTGAAGTTTTGTTTTGTTGCATCTCTATGTTTTTGTTCATATTTGTATTTCATTTCGTTCCTTCATAAATCGGGATCATAATATCACCAACGAAAAAAGTTATATAAATATTATTGGAACTATTAGAAAGAGCCAGTAGCAGTAAAAGAAGCCAAGAGGGAGAGTTTTAAATTAAGACGCGTGAAAAAAAGAGGTTAAGGTGTATAAAGGTAGTTTTAGTACAAATTATATATGAAAAAAATAAAAATAAATAAAAGAAGATACTATAAAAATAGTACTTAAATTATAAAGTACCAAGCTTAAGTAAACTACTATCGAATTTTGACGTAGCAAAATGGAGTTTATAAATGAGACTAGTAATGGAATATTTCCTAAAACTTTAGCAAAGTTATTTTTGCATTATTTAAAATCAAAGGAACTATTGTAGGGAAAGATGTTATTATCTATATTGCTCCTACTCAATGTAATAATTATGTTAGTACCAAATGTGCTAACCAATTCAATGGTTCTTGAGTAAAAAATAATTGAAATGGTAGACATGGATGAAAAACAATATGACATAAGCAATTTAAAACTAAGTATTGGATACTATACTTTTCTCCTAATTGATCACCACTAAATCTTTATTTTGTGATAATAATGACATAGTTATTTGATCGCCCTAGATGGAAGCATGACTATTAATCACTAATATTCCCCTTGTCAAATACAAGGTGAGAAGTTGAGTTATCTCCATTGCAAAATATATCAATACTCAAAAATTAATTCTATATTATGATCGATATATCTTCTTGGTTGTTGATGACCACTACCAAGAAGCAATCCAAGCAAGGCGAATCTTTTCTCTTGCAGTTTTCTTATGACTGGGACACTTGTCTGCATGATGATTATGCTTTCCATTTACACAGATGAAAATCAAAACATTGATCCTTTATGTGGCCAACTTGACGATAATGTTCGCATTTGAGAATCTAATGTGGAAGTGGAGCAAGTAAAGATGAACTTTCTGAAAGAAACCTAATGCTCTTGAACTAGATTGGTTTGAAGTAGTTTGGAGTGTGAAAGGTCACTTCCTTTTTGTATCCAAAATTGGTTATGTGCTTCTTGTTGATTACTTCTTCCCAAAATCTAATGATGTACTTAGGAAGTGCAAGCAAAACTTCTGCATTTTCATTTGAATATACTCTTAAAGTGGTATAACTAATATGATAATGTGTTGGCTCTAGGCAAGATTCTTTCTCAGACTCAAAAAGAGAATTGTTCTAAACAAATACTAGTTTAGAATGTTGATTCCTTTAATGTAGTTCATATTGTTTGAATTTTGATTCAAGCTAGAAAAACTTAATTTTTTCCTATGCATCATGTAAACAAATTCAAACATTGGTGAGAGTGGCTTTATTGATTTTGACAATTTCGTTAACATTATAGAGTATTAAATTATTCAATAGCTCTAATAACTCATCAAATTGAGTGATTTTTCAATAGTTCTAGCTCAACAAATGAAGGGTGTTGGCTTCTACCAAAAATGTACTTGTTTACAATACAAATTCAACTTAATTATTGAAAAGTACAAGTGAATTTACAAAAAAAATAAAAAATAAAAAATTGCAAGTTACCAATAATCTTGATGCTGAGGTTGAATTGATTTTTAGGATTGAATGTCTAGTTGATGTTGATGATCCTAGAACACCAATGATCTTGGGATTATCAAGGAATGCAAATAATATTTCTTTTAAGCCCAAATAGCAAATCTAGAGAGAAAACTATAAACTCCTTATCATATGTAGTGTCTACCTTTACAAGATCATCCTTTGCAACTTGTTGGGTTCATATTAGGGTGATACACCTAAAAACATAGGTTCAACATACGAAGAAAATTTAGGCCCTAGAGCCCAAGCTATTAAAGTGAAGCATTCAAGCGACGAGAAAATTTCCCTACCAAAGTTTGAGTGTTGTTGCCACTTTGCAGTCAGTGGTGGCATTATAAACTCAAGATATTTATTCTTATTGATCTCGTCTCCAATAGTATTTGTAAGTGTACCAATTGAATCATACACAATTCTAATATTCCACCTCTTATATTTACCTAAGGTATACAAGAGGTGTTGTAAAATGAACTCCAACCAATGTGTAAACTCTTCTACAACCTCCTCTTCAAGAATAGAAAGGTTGAACAAGAAACCTCTTGGACTTTCTTGTCATTATCTAAAATTTGTCTCTAAATAATCCATTTTTAGTAGCTAGAAAGGGTCCAACAATAATAAGTGACAATGCTTCCTAGCACTCAACATATATCCATGTGAATGTACAACAACAATGTAAATGACATTATCAATGAATGACAACCTATGTATAACCATGCAATTTGCTCCCATCAGCAATTCGTGCAGTTTGATTAACTTCTAATCACTCCAACATTTAGGATAGACATGAAAATTGTAGATGAATCATGCTCCAACATTAGTATATGTGAGTATTTCAATACCAAACAACAATCTTAAATGATAAATTACTCCCTAGGTTTACTAAGGGAACAAATGTATTTTATTGCCACTTGTTGTCCCTTCAACAACTCATTGTTTTGATGTTTTAACTCAAGACAATATCATCCAATGGGATCCCTTTGGAAAACTTTATCTATATGAAAGGTAGTCCTAGTGTTGGAATATGCATACATATATATTCAAGGATAATGACAAATTATATGACCTTGGTGAGGGAATGAATAGGTTGGTGTATTCAAACAAGACCAACACCCTAAATGGAGTTAATAAAGAGATGAGTGACCCACAAATCCACTTGTATTAATTCCCACGTTTAGTAGTATGGTCTCATTAATTCTAATGCTTTTTCTTTTCATTCACATAGAAATAACACCCAAATTCCAATTATTTTCTAATGGACAATGGTCTATTAACCACAAACTAAAATGGATGGAACAATGAAATGTCAATTAGTTGTCTCAAAAATATATTGAGATAGGAATCAATGGTTGTAGGAAATCATTCACATAGATCACTAAGTATGAGCAATAAAATCATGATTTTGACAATGCCCAAGTAGCAAAAATAAGGTATATGACCATACTAAGTGCCAACTACCCTCATGGGAGTGACAACTATTTCACACAAAGCATGAGACAACAAATTGACACACTCAAAGCCAAATATACTTAGAAATAATGGCACCCAAATTGAGGAAGGTGACAAACTTGTGGTCAAGGATGGCCACACATGAGAGCATAGGGTCTCTTCAACACAAATAACCTAGCACACAAGAGTACACAGAAAAAGGGGCACTCAAAACTTTGAGATGTTATGGAAGGGCATTCATAAAAGGAGGAACACTTAGAGCTTTGATAGGTTGCAGATAGACATGGAAAGGAACAAAAATTCAAGTTTAGGCAAGGAGGACACATTCCCATGTTTAGGGGAACTCAATGACGACTCACAAACAATCAATCAAGGTAGGAATATGCATGCATTGATATCACTATTGGAACACACGAAAATGAATAACGCAGTAAAGTAAGTGCGTGATATGTTTTTTTTCCAAGGAAAAAAACACGTATTCTATTTACAACCAAAACAAAATACATATAACGTAGATTTTGTAGCATTCCAATGGCCCAAAGGCCCCAAAAATAGGTTTGGTATGATGAGTACATTTTTTCATTACATACATAATGCTTCTAAGTCATCTATTGTTGCTCCATAAGTGGCCTAATACATCTACATTCTTCTTCAAAAGAGAGGTCATGATAAAACCATATAACACCATATATTTCCCTACAAGGATTATGCTATCATTGTATAACATGTTCTTTGAAAAATTGATGGGAAAGAAAGTGGTGGAAGGGATGATAACATGTTTGTTTTTAAGTCCCTTTCCTTCCATAATAAAAAGACCAAAAACCTATGCCTAGAAAAAAAATGTTATATAGCGATAAAAAAATATACTGAATTTGTTGTCAAGTAAGGTGTTGATAAACCATAGTAAAAATATTGTAGAAGGGAAATATTGAATGATTAAATATGCCCATGGACATAGCTAGTGGTGGTTGATTAAGCCTTCATTAATTTCTTTGATTTTCCACTATCCCTGATCTAGTGCCAGTCCTCCCTTTGAAAGTTGATCAGTTGTTTTGTTTTGTTCCCTATAGATATATGTGAAGGAAATGTGAGCAAAAGTTCTTTCTCTTTGGATAAAATTTTGATATAATTGAAGGAGAACACATTTTTTCATTCTAGTAGTACCTTGCATCTATTTTATAACAATTAGGGACTCTTCAAAGATATTGAGATAAGAGATATGCAGAAAATTAACCAATTGTAATAGTAATTTAAGTACAAATAATTCATCATAGTTGTTTGAGTCCCGCCAAATATTGCATGAGAAAAAGAAAAAGTGAGAACATGTCAGAGAGATAATGCCTCTTGGGCCACCCAAGGAAGAATTTTGTCGTGATGCTCCATCAAATAAAGCCCACGATTTGTGTTTTTAAATTTCATCTTCAAAACCGTTTTGAATTCTTATATTGGGCTGATGAATTGGAAGAGAAGTCTGGAGGGCTAGACTATTTATAACAACTTTGATATAGGATTGTCCTTAAATTTAAAAAATTGAGCTATTTTTTCAAGATATATGCCCCAACAAATAGTTAAGGGGAGATATTTCATGTTGTTATGGGGCTTCCTAACTAGCCATACTTTAAGACATTCATCCATAGAGTTCCCTTGCCAAGTATGGTTTTTTCTAATGTATTTTTGAATTTCTCTCCATATGTTTACTATGAAGGGACATTGATTGAAGAGATGGGGGATATTTTTTTCATCCTACAAACATAGTGAACATCTATTTTGTACCCATATTTTGGGCTATAGATGCATTAGGAGAATATGATCAACCCAATGTGTCTTCGAGGGTGAGAGAGAGACTATATTATGGTGAAGAGAATCGATATACCAGTTACATTCAAGATATAAATAACCCTTGATATCTAAATCCTCAGCCCTCTTCCATGCTTGTTGACCCAGGAAGCCCATCCAAGTGGAGCCCTGATTCAAGAAGAAGATACCTTGAGAATTTAGATCATGAATAAGGTTATCTGAGAGGATATGAGATTCCCTTCTTCCAATCCAAGGGTCCTTCCCAACAAGAATTTTTGAACCATATCCAATTTTCCATCTTAGGCCTTGTATAATGATATTTGTATATTTTATTATAGCTTTCCAAACTTTAGAGCTATTATGAGATGGTATTCTAGGGGCTTTGAGCAAATCCATAATAATCATTGGGTGAATGTATTTCTTACCATAGATTCAGCCTAGAGTATAGTGCCTTGAATCAACCGCCATACTCATTTATCAATTAATACTTGTGAGAACCATATGAGGTTTTTTAGTCCCCATCCTCCTAGAGGCTTTGGAAGGGCAATGGAGGATGAAGAAGTGAGAAAAAAGGGTCTATAATCATGTTTCCAAACCCAAAGGTATCATAAGGAGATTTGTTAATTTTATGAAGGATTCCCAATAGAACCCATGCTAGAAAAGCCCAATATACAAGAGTTGCTTCAATCACACTACCTTGCAAAGGATCAACCTACCAGCTCTAGATAGCCATTGATTCCACCAGTTTTTTATTCTAAGCTCAATTTTGGCAATGCACAAAGCTTGATCCCATTTTTTATAGTTGTTAGGTTTTAAAATGCATCCCACATATTTTAGGGGGTCTCCAATAGTCAATAGGAAAGATGGGAGCATTCTAAAGACAAGGTCAAAATATTCTTGATCAAGTGCATTCCCAAACAAAGTAGACTTTGCATTATTTATATATTTACCTATAGCCATGGAGAATAATTCTTGGATGTGGTTTATGGTTTGAAAAATGCCAACATCCATTGCAAGAAAGAGGATGCTATCATCTAAAAATAAGAGATATGTGAGAGAACATGCAAGGGAGACCTCAATACCTCTAATATGATGTTGTATGTTTCCATCGAGGCTAGCCCTACCGAGAGATTTAACCACAAGGAGAAAAAGGAGAGGGGACAAGGGAAAACCCTGCCTAAGACTTCTTTGAGAATTAGATAATGATGAACCCAATCAATTGATCAGAACATCCATAGAAGAAGTACTATATAACTACAAATCCAATTTACAAAATAAGGGTTGTAACCAAGATGAAGGAGAATCAATCTAATGTAGAGCGAATCCACTCTATTAAAGGCCTTTGACAAATCCACTTTGTAGATAATTGCTTTTTTCTTGTGTATATGGTAGAGTGGTGACCACTTTGAGCAAGACTAATCACCTTGAGGATTTGTTGATCCTTTAGAAAACCAAATTGTTCTAAAGAAATGTGTTTAGAGAGATGACCTTAATTGAACAACTATTATATTTGAGATGATTTTATAAATATAATTGCATAGATAAATGGGTCAAAATTGATCAAAAGAGATAGGTTTATCAGATTTTGGAAGGAGGGTGATGAAGCTAGTGTTGAAAAGGGCTAAAAATATCCTAGCTTTCCTAGAGTATTCCAACACTCTCCGTAAATCATCACAAATCATGAGAAATTAGTCAGTTACGACTACCTCTCATGGAAATGGTCATACGTTTGAATGACTTACTTAACGCAGTTGAATCCCAAAAATGATATCTAATATAATGCACTGCGTAATCCCCCATACTTCAATTCAAAAAGAGTCAAGGTATCTCTACATGAATGGTTCATGAGGCACAATACTTGCTAAGGTTTTGCAAATGGGGTAGCAAGCTAAGTGGGCTTGATTGTGGGGAAAAACTCCACAGTTAAGCGCGCTTGAGCCAGAGGAGTTCTGGGATGGGTGACCTCCTGGGAAGTCCTGGTTACCGGGTGCAAGCCCCGGAAGTGATGATTGATGCTATGTGATTCGTTCTCCACATTTCACTAGTTTCAATCCCACTTCTTCACCCCTGTGAGCATCACCCGATGCAATGAGTGCTAAGTGAACTATTCAAAAATCATGAGAAATTAGTCAGTTACGACTACCTCTCATGGAAATGGTCATACGTTTGAATGACTTACTTAACGCAGTTGAATCCCAAAAATGATATCTAATCCTAATAAAATTCAATGGAGAGGTCATCTAGGCCTAGGTTTTTATCCTTTTAGAATATAACTTCTCACTTTGGTTTGGTGATTTCTTTCATAAGCTCACCATTGTCATCTTCATTGATAAAGCAGGGGTGGAAGGTAACCATTTTAAGGATGTTGTCTATGTTTTCTCTTCCAAGCTTTTTGAAAATGTCCTTGAAGTATGATATACCCTCTTCTACAATTTTCTTGAAGGAAGTAACTTTGGAGCCATCAACCTTATGGATTTCTGATGTTTTGCCATTATGTGTAAATATTTCATATTCTCTTCCCTTTCGTGAAGCCAAAGGCCTCTACTCTTTAGACACCATTCCTTCTCCTTCTCCAAAAGAAGGACCCTTCTTTCCCTTCCAGGTCTTTTTGAGCAATTAACTACTCATCAAAGAGGGAGGAGTGGTTCCCATTTTCTAGGATATCTTTTAATTTGTCCTAAATTTTAGATAAGGCCCTCCCATCCTAGAGTTTTTTCTCCTTTTCCCATTGTGAGATAGTTTTTTTTATATTTTTTAAGTTCTCCTCGAATTGTATTAGAGGAGATGATCTGAAAGCTAGATCATAAATATACTAAACCTCCTTGATTTTTTTCATAAGGGATGGGTGATCAAGCTAGCTAGCAATCAATATGAAGGGCCCCAAATGATTTTGGGATCCTGGAGTCATGTCCAAGATGATTGGATTGTGATCTGACACTCCCCTATAAGCAACCCATTGGTGTATTTGAATATTTTGATCCAGAAAATTTTCTGAGATGAGGAAGTGGTCGAATCTCTTGAAAATGTATTCAAGACATGTTCTATTATTTGACCAAGTTGGGAGAAGTTTTATAGGGAGGACATCCAATAAATCTAAGTCCTTAATACTATCCACAAAATAATCTTCTAGAGGGTCAAGATGGACCAAGGGTCCCCAAATTTCAGATTTCCCTAATGTGGAATTTAATTCCCCCCTGAGACAAATAAAATATGTTCCAAAACAGGGGAAATTGAAATGTTTTCCTATAAAATCTTCCTCTCTAGATAAGGAATGTAAATGTTTAGGCCAGTAAAAGAGAAGCCATCATCCCTATAAATAAAAGTAGTATATCGACAAGACCTGAAGTCCCATGTGGGTGAACAATGCAAAAGGGTGGTATTCCATCTAGTACCCAAGCCTCCCAATCTTCCCATAGTATTAGTGTAGTGAATATGATGCATATGAGATAGATTAGACTCTTCCCTAGGTCCATCAACCATTATTTCTTGAAGAAATCATTTTCATAATCATATGGGTTTATTATTATTATTATTTTCCAAATAATTTATTTAAGTATTTTAAGTGAATTTGTGATTAAATATTAGGAAATTAACGTATTTTCATATATATATATATATATATATATATATATAATTGTTATGAGTTTTGTGATATTATAGGACTACTTCGAGATTCTAGAAGGGTCCTATTTGGCCACCCAACCACAAATTGGAATTTCAAATTCCAACTCATGAAGATTTGTGGAATAATTGTAGAAGATGTGGATCATTAACTATTCACATTCAAAGGAGAAGAATCATGGATGAGAGGATTTGTATCTTACATTTTTAGGTGATTGGTTCTAACCACAAGAGATAAATGTGGATTTAGGAGAGATCCAAGGATCTATATTTATTGTATAATTATCCTCATTTTTTGTATAAATAGGAGTGCACCCTTCATACAAAGGGTTGTTGGTTGTCAATTGTAAGTTTTTAGTAGTAGCTAGTGGTTAAGTGTTAGTGTTAGTGTTAGTTGCTAGTTGGCGGTTCCAAGTTCCATCCAAGATGTGATTTGTAAAGTGAGGAAAGAATTTTCTTGTAATATATTGTAACTTCATTTTATGAAATACATACTGCTACTTTGATCTCCAAGATGTGACCGTTGTTCGGTGTGCTTGCTAAGGAATGGAGGGCCCCCATAAACCACATTTTGCACATCTTTGCACATATTGGTTACATAGTATAGTTATGTTATTTCATTTCTTTTCAGTAAGTGTGTTTTCATTTTATGCAAGTGTTCTTTTCCTTTTAGCAAGTGTGTTTTTGTTGAGTCCCTATAATACTAGTGATTACCCCATTACTATTGTAGTTGTACCCCTTATTAATATTGTTGTGCCCCTATTGTCCCCATATTGTTATTATTGTGCCCCATAGAATCCCTCTATTGTTATTTTTTGCTTTATATTATTATTGTTAGGGTCGGCTGGGTTTATTGTGACTCCTTAGACTCCTATA
>APFE030765836.1:74353-95935 GCA_000404065.3 Pinus taeda
AAGTGGAAGAACTTATCCGCTAAAGATTCCACATGGGAGGATGAGAATTTTATGCAGAAGTATCCAGAACTACTCAAAGCGTTGAGGACAACACTTTTTTGAAGGCGAGGGGCATGTTGGGTCCCTATAATACTAGTGATTACCCCATTACTATTGTAGTTATACCCCTTATTAATATTGTTGTGCCCCTATTGCCCCGATATTGTTATTACTGTGCCCCATAGAATCCCTCTATTGTTATTTTTGTGGCTTTATATTATTATTGTTAGGTCGGCTGGGTTATATTGTGACTCCTTAGACTCCTATATATAAGGAGGTTTTTTCATTTGAATCATCCAAGAATTGTTCATTTATGTAATGTAAAGGAGGTTGTCCCCTCGAAGAGGCTGAATTTTAAGGTGTTGATCTATCTTTTCTATCTTTTTCTTGAGTTGGTTTCATAACAGTTTTCATTTCATGCAAGTGTGGTTTTCCTTTCAGCAAGTGTGAGTGTGATTTCAATTATGCACGTGTGGTGTGATTTCAACTATGCAAGTGTGAGTGTGATTTCAATTCTGCAAGTGTGATTTCAATTTCAAGCAAGTGTGATTTCCTTTATGCAAGTGTGATTTCAATTTCTTTATGTGTGGTTTGGTTTGGATTGGATTCATTTAATTAACTTTGTAGTTAGTTTCAATTGCATTAGATTAATCTATTCTGATAAACAAATACCTAGTACATATAGTACATGTATATCTCATCATTTCTATGAACCTCGGGTTGACAATTAATGACATGGGTTTAAATCACAATTAAATCACCCAACATTTTGTTGTCGTTGTCGGGGAGGTATTAATAGGTGTTTATTTTGAAGTTTAGAAAAATCATAATAGTTGCATTCATTCTTAGATGCATGGTTAAAATCATATTAAAATCATTTTTCTTATTAGATTTCAATAATTTTTCAATACTTTGTACTAATATGTGTGTACGACATGAATTATCAACAAGTTGAAGTAATTCACAGACAATTAATGTTGAAGAATCTAGGGCAGTTAGCATTAGATATATTCTTCTATACTTGATAACAATTTGTGAAATGATTTTACTATTTATCTTATCTTGATCTTCTTATTATGAGTGTGTATGTTTACTTCATCAAACTGCTACCAAAACAAAGAGACAAGAACACAAGAAGTTGACATTCTACCAGGGCAAAAACCTCTCCCTTTAGGAGAGTAAAACCCACACATAATTCTTCTTATAGAGATTCTTATTGATGAACACCAAGACCATTATACTCGACCCTCTATGCCACTCCAAGACCAAGACACCAATCCTCTTCCTTCGTTACAACTGATATTATCATCATAGCTGCTTCAAACATGAATTATCAACCAGTTGAAGTAATTCATAAACAATCAATGTTGAAGAATCTAGGGCAGTTATCATTAGATATATTCTTCTATACTTGATAACAATTTGTGAAATGATTTTACTATTTATCTTATCTTGATCTTCTTATTATGAGTGTGTGTGTTTACTTCATCAAACTGCTACCAAAACAAAGAGACAAGAACACAAGAAGTTGACATTCTGCCAGGGCAAAAACCTCTCCCTCTTGGAGAGGAAAACCCACACATAATTCTTCTTATAGAGATTCTTATTGACGAACACCAAGACCATTATACTTGACCCTCTATGCCACTCCAAGACCAAGACACCAATCCTCTTCCTTCGTTACAACTGAGATCATCATCATATATGCTTCAAGACTACTCCTTTATCGAAATATTCAATGAGGTTTCCACATATATGACTAATGTTTGTCCTTAGCTTCACTGAGATCATGATTGTCTCATGGTTGCACCCTTAACTGATATTATAGTCTTATGACTGTGTCTTCAATGAGATCATATCACTGCACTCTTGAGACAAAGTATCTTTCCATCATGTTTATGCCGAGATTGTTTATGCCACTGTGGTTTACTTCAATGAATTCTTCTCCTTCTTCGAGACTGTGTCATCAAGGAGGAGGCTTTGCCATCATTTCCGAGATCCTGTGGGATATATCAGACAAGTCTAAGACATTGTCTTCACTGAGTTATCCGAAATTTTCTATCTTACTGTGCCATCTGAAGTCCTGAACTATACCTTTGGAAAATTTAGAGATATCCAATATTTTTTCTATGTTTTTCTGGATACCTCAGCTGGGTATATATAGGAGTTATGACTAGATTTGTGCCGACTTATCGAGGTGAACCGACATGTCATCTTTTAATTATTTAATTTATTTTTATGCAAGCCGACATGATGTTATTCATCGCTTTGCTTGCAGACTTCTTTGAAGGATGGTGCTTGTCTTGGAGGGCTGCTAGACACTAGGTTGACCCATTTTCATTACATAGATGCTCAAGTAGAGCTATTAAATAGAATTTTAACTCTTTGACTTTCCTAGACCTATGGAATGAGCAAGAAACTCATTCATATTATTTATAAAAATTATAATTCTTTTTCTTGACAAGTACAAAGATCAAAATTACATTGACAAATACCAAACCTAGTTACACTTTTTTTGAACACTCCCTCTTAACTAGGGAGTTATTTACAATGGTACTTGGTCCTTCTCAATCTGAAGATTTTCTCATAGGAAGAATCAGATTGGAAACCCCATCTATATACCATCATATCAATCAACATTGTCATAGTGCAAGGCCTTGACTAACATCTCCATCTCTCCATGAGACCATGAGCTACAATGCTCGCGAGACCAATTATTTATAGATTCCTTCATGATTGTCTTTCAAGGTACATATCAACCCGGGTGTTCACTGAGTATGACCTTCTAGGCCTATTCTTATCTTGGGTTCCAAGCCCTCAAATAATATTGTTCCTCTTGCCTACTCTTATCTTGGATGCCCTACACGTCCTCAAAGAGTATCGAATGCCAAATGATTACCCAACCTTCCATTCTTTCTTCCCATGTGAAGACAAGAATGTTGTGTCTTTCATGTTTCTACATTTCCAATCATGGCCTTCAACTAGACTTACAGTTGTTAGTCCCGGTCTAGTGCATGACACATGAAATAGAAAAACATAATTGTCACTCCTTTGTATTCATGGGTGATCTAATTCAAACTCCTTCTTGATTAGGGATCCATGAGAGCTCCCTCTTAGCTAGGGACTCTTCTTATATATCAGCAACTTCTTTTTTGTGGGTTCTTTAGTTGCTTGATCAACTTATCTTCTTAATTTCATGAAATTTAGTTGAGCTTCTTCTTTGTAGGGCATTAGCCATCCATCACTTCCTTCTTGGTTTTTTATGTCAATCCTTTCTTCATGGAAAGTGGCCTTTTTGATACATATCTGGAACCTTCATCATATGGCTACTTCTTCCTCATAATGTTTCTTTCAAGAAATTCCATCCACCACATGAATGCTAGTTCTACTTGTACTTACAACTTTTATGTGAGTAGCCCTGCATGAATCCATCCATATATTATTCAAAAAATCAAAACATTAAATCAAGTTGTACCTTTCGAGATGGCTCTTCATCATGACATCTTCATGTTGACGCATCTCCCAACTATATCTATTGTTAAGGATCTTCATATTTTTCATACTTTCATTAGAGTCTGCATATCTTTCTAGAATATTTCCTAATCAAATCTTCTTGGTCTTTTGGATGTTGATTTCCTTCATCATGGTTGCACATCTCATGATATCTTCCTTCCTCACACATTCCATTTCCAGGAGCTTTCAATGAGAGTTTCTTAGTCAACTACCTCATATTTCATATGAGGACATTTTATGTTGATTTCATCGTGTGACTTACGCCTTCTCGCGTTATTTCTTGATTCATCTAGGCTTCTTCCAGCAGCTCCCTTCATTGAAAAGATCTTCAATCCCTTGATCTGCTTCATGTCATCAAACCATTATCCCATGAATTTCATAAGTTGGAGTTCTTGATGAAACACTTGCTCCCTATCTAGATTAATGAACCCTTCGATGAGGATTCCTTCAAAGAATCATAAGGATCTTGCATATCCCTATCTGGCAGATGTTTCCTTTTTGCCTTAATGTATGATGAGCCTTGTCCTGTATGACATCTTTCTTTCCTTCAATGTTCAATGAGATTCCCAAGAGCTATATCCTTCATGTTTGATCACCATGGATTTTGTCCCTTTTGTCCTTCATGATAATCATGGTGATGTCACGAGCCCTTGCTTCTAATGCTTTCATGATGCCATGATGCATCTTATTAACAATGTCATATCTTATAACACAAGCTATAGGATCTTATGATAGGATCCTTTTGTGAGGGATACTATCTTACTCATAGGAGATATTTGATAGTCCCTCTTTCCTTGGACCTTTTCTTTAGCTTCCTCCATCTTTCAGTGATATGAACTTCCAAAATCTTTAGATAGCATTGAATATTAAATTTACTTATTTTTGTCTTTGCTTGAGGACCAACCTTGCCTTTCTTTTCTGCACATGGTTCAATTCTTTCATCCTTTAATACTATAGACTGCAACTTTCCTTTCTCTATTTAGCATAGAGACTGCAAATTTCCGGGTGAGGAAACCTTCTTTGTTCATTGATATTTGTTACCTTTCCCATCAATTATGACTTCCTTCTTATCATCCTTCCTAGATCTTCATGACGTTATTCCTTCATTATTTGATACCTTTACTATTGTGTAGGTCTAAGTGATGTGACCTTCTTTACTTTAATTTCCAAGAGACTATCTAGTATATCATATATCTCTCTTTATGTCTCCTCTTCTGCTATTTAGGTATGAGAGGACTTTTGAGTGATATAATATCAATCATATGAATCTCTTGATGCATTCAAACAATGCTTGACCTTCATAGACCTTTTCATAGATATCAATGATTTCTCTTTTCTATGAGGATTATGACAATCCTCCTTATTCTATGCAAGGACTTTCGATTATTTAACCGATTTAATAATCCCCTTGCATGAAATCATTTAACCAAAATTGAAATATACTTGGTGTGTGAAGAGGAGATCTACACCTTGATGTCTTTTTTTTTTTGTTAACTTGAGCTACTCATCGTTAGTATCCTTTCATCACGAATTCATTGGAGGCCTTCTAGCACCATGACAACAGTGGTTTTGACATCACCGAGATTGTTTCACGACCTTCCCAATTCATTTTTAAGGTACTTTCGACTTCAACATATTGTTGACATGTTAGTGATACTATGTTCTGATCTGAGCACCATGCCATTGAGATCATAATCATAGACAGAATTCGAGACTATGACAATTATATTAATATGGCATTGTACGGTGATGTCTATGTACATTGTGTAGAGAGGCAATGTATTGACAACCCAAACTTGTGAATGAACAACATAACTAAATTGTGGGTGGCACTATATATGTAGACTATCTCATCACTGAAACTACCTTGATGTAATAACTGTACTGAGACAATGATGTCATCATGGATTGTGAGAGGTATTCCTTGGATTACTTCTGGAATATCTATATATACCCGAGACTATCTTTTATGGCATGGAGAAATTTCAGTGATCAAGAAGTGAGGATCACAAACATACTCCATCAAACTGAGCATGAGTTGAGTGCATGACTAGAATTATTGAAGTTAATACTCCATGACTGTCGTAGACTTGCTTATTGTATACTTCCTCCTTTAATCCTTTCAACCTGCTTTGATGTCCTTGAAGATAGATCCTTGTATGTCTCTTTTACTACCCTTCACTTGACTTCAACACCTTAGCTCTGATATCATGTTGAAGAACCTAGGGCAGTTAGCATTAGATAGATTCTTCTATACTTGATAACAATTTGTGAAATGATTTTACTATTTATCTTATCTTGATCTTCTTCTTATTATGAGTGTGTGTGTTTACTTCATCAAACACTACAACAAAACCTTGTTATTAGCATCCCTTTTTGCTTCCTTTTTTGGCATCTAGAGCTCATTTTTTGTGCTATTTGTGTCCATTTATCAAATATTGTGCAAAACATGATGCAAAGTTGCACCAAGTCTTACAACAAGTTTAGCACCAGGTATCGTAATAGGTTTTGCACTAGATTTTACACCAAGTTTTACACCAGGTTTTATGCCAAGTTTTATGCCATCCTTTGCACCAATTTTTGCATCAAGTTTGGCACTTAATTTTGTTTCACCAACTTTTGCATCCTCTATTGTATCCACGTTTTGCACTTACACTTGCATCAGCGTTTGCATCATCTCTTGCATCCTCTTTTGCATCATTTTTTAAATCATTTTTTACATATATTTTTGCATCATTTTCTACATCCCCTTTGCGCCAAGTTTTACATCGAGGTTTGTCTCTAGTTTTGCATCTACTTTTGTTGCATCCACTTTTACATCGTTTTTCATCCATATTAACATCCTATTTTTCATAGGTTATCGTGTCCACTATTGCATACAATTTTCTTGTGCCATAATTTGCACCTAGATTCACACCTCCCTTTGCACCCATTTTTGCTTCTAAATTTGCATCCTCATATACATCTAGATTTCATCGAATTTTACATCTATTTTCGCATCCACTTTTGCATCAAGTTTTGTTTCTCATATTCAATCTATTTTTGCATCGAATTTTGTTGCATCAACTTTTGCATCCTACTCTGCATCCATTGTTACACCAATGTTTACATCCAATTTTGCATCCATTTTTGCATCTTATTTTTCATCTTCATTTGCTTCTTTTTTTTCATCTATCATTAAATCCACTTTTGTTGTGACACAATTTGTGCCATGTTTTGTACTTACTGTTGCACCCACGTTTTCTTCCAATTTTGCATCGATTTTCGCATCCTCTTTTGCATCAAATATTGCATGCATTTTTTCATCCACTTTTTTGTTGGGTTTTACGTCTCATTTTGTATCTTTTTTTGCATCTATTTCCATTGCATCCATATTTTGCATCCAAGTTTGTTTTTCCTGTTGCACCCATGTTTGCATCCACTTTTACATCCCTTATTGCATCTTGTCTTGCATCTAAGTTTGCATCTTTTTTGTGCCTGTTATTACATCCACTTTCTCATCTAATTTTGTTGTGCCACAATTTGTGTCATATCTTGTGCCTATCATTGTAACCCACATTTTCTTCCACTTTTGCATCCACATTTGCATCCTCTTTTGTGTCCAAGCTTGCATCAAATATTGTTTATGTTTTTTGCATCCCATTTTGCATCTACTTTTACATCCACTTCTGATGTGTCCAATTTTACATCTAATTTTGTGTCCACTATTGCACCCATGTTTGGTCCATGTTTGCATCCCTTTTTACATCCAAGTTTTCCTCCTTTTTGCATCCAAGTTTATGTCTTTTTTTGTGTTTGTTGTTGTATCCATATTTGTTTCACTATAATTCATGCTAAGTTTTATGCCTACTATTGCACCCATGTCGTCTTCCACTTTTTCACCGATGTTTGCATCCTATTTTGTGTCCAAGTTTGCATCAACTATTGCGTCTACTTTTTCATCCACTTTTGTGTTAATTTTTGTCTTGTTTTACATCTATTTATGTTGTGTCCACTTTTCATCCAATTTTATGTCTATTGTTGCCCACATTTTTTTGGTTCACTTTTGCATCCATTTTCCAACACTCATCATGTTTTTTGCATTGATGATATTTCTTTTGACATTGACAATTATGAACAACTCATGACAATGTCAATAACTATGACGATGATGATAATGAAGATGATGATGATGACATGAATTTTGATTATTATGATAATGACAATGATGATAAAGAAAATGGAGGTTACAATGACAATGATGATGATGACAATGCTAATGACCTTGGTGGATCTTCCCAATTTTTAAATGTTTTCATGGTCATAATCATAATCATTATCTTTGGCGTCGTCTTCCAAGTCATCATCATCTGGTCACCATTATCATTATTTTCACATTGGTCATCATCAACAACAATAATGGAATGAATGATGATTATGATGTTCATGACGAATATGACAACAATGATGATAGAAATCACATTAATTACGATGATGGAGATGATGAAAATTATAACGACGATGATAATTGTAGTGATGATGATGATCATCGATCATCTCTCAAAAATAAAGTTGTTATTTCTCTTGCATATATCATGTGTCCTAACAACCCTTTTAGAGCACTCATAACATTTTTTGGGTTGATGATATTTCTTACGACACTTATAATTATGAACAATTGATGACAATGTCCATAATGATGATGATGATGATGACATGAATGGTGATTATGACGATAATGCAATGATGACAATAATGATGACGATGATGGTGGTGATGATGACGATAATGAAAATGATGACACTCCCTCTAAACTAGGGAGGTACTCATAATGAAACAAAAAAGTACTCTTAATTTGAAATATTCATAAAAGAAGGGATCTAGATTGATAAGCATCAACGATGATTTACATCATCATAGAAAACATTGTCAAAATAACAAGGCCTTGACTAACAATTTTTATCTCTCTATTAGATCAGACCACAATTTTGGGAGGCATAAATTTGGACACCACTTCCTCTCTAGGCACTCACCCCACTACGATGTTCACCAGGTATGTCCTCACATGATCATTTCCTAATACACGGTCATAATATTTGACACCAAGAAATGTTGATCCTCATTACTATTCTTATCTTGGATTAATGGATTGGACTTATGGCGGTTAGTCGTAGTCAAAGTACAAATTCGCAAAGAATATTGGTCCTAGATGTTTATCCAATCCTCCATTCTCCCTACTAATGTCTTTACTAGGCATACGACTGTTAGTCCTGGCCATAGTACATGACACATGGATAATATGGTGTCCACCCTCACTCCATCTCAATCAGGGAGGAGACATCCTCAAACGTAAGATTTTCTCAAGAATACCCATCATTTTCAAAGAGAATAAGATCATTAATTTGTTTTCATTGCATGACGTCTTTATGATTAGCATTCGTAGATTTGTGGAAAAATATTTCCCCTTTTGTCATTTGTGACGAAAGAAAATCAAAGTGAAATCCAAAATCATTAAAGATACACTATAATGATTTATCTATGTCTAAACTCTAAGGTTGAAATGAAAATTCATGTAAATGTTATATCTATGAGTTGTGCCAAACTTATGAAAACCTTGTTCCCTAAGTCCTATATATAAGAAAAAGAAAAAGAAAGAAAAATAAGGCCCAATGAATGGTAACTCATGTATTTACTCCCTATTTGGAAAACATATGAATATATACACTCCTAGTCACACTTGATCACATGTTTGTGACAGTTAAATAATGAAGTCCGCTTTTCACCTTGCATTCTCTCTTCATCATTTAAGCACCTAATTGAGGATCTAGGGAATGTTTGTTGCCTAAGGGTTTCATGTCTACTCTTGGTGAACTTATGTCACACTACAATCAATTTATGTGACAGAGTGAAATACTTAAGTTTGTGGAGTTATTAGAATAGTGTATTAAGTTAGTCACCACACACATATGTATTACATGTTATTGATCCACATGTGTGGGTTAGAGATAATTGCTTGAGAACCTTAACGGAGACTACTTTTGGGATTTGATGGTGTAGATTACAAAATCTCTTGGTCATTGTGATTCATTCTTTCTTTTCCTTGAGACACTTGATAATATTGAAGTCACTCCCAATAATCCATGGAGATGGGGAGTATAAATTACTTGTGATGGAAATAGAATTGGGAAATAGAGGTTTTCCATTTGCGATATCGGGGTCATAGACATTGGATACATGGTAGTAGTCCTCAATGTCAATTACCTAAAATTGTATTGTCATAACGCGAAAAGAGGTCAACATATTGGTAACCTTGATTTCCTGATCATTCCAAATAATAGCCATTCCACCCAAGTATCTCTAAGCATCAATTGCTACTACTTGGAAATTCCTCCCCCATTTGTTAATTATATGATGTAGAACTTCACTTAATATTTTTGTTTCTTATATCAACATTATTAATGGGTGCTTTGCGTACCATTTTTCTTTTAGGAGTATTTGTTTTACTTTACTTTTGAGGCCCCTCATGTTCCATGAGACTATTTTCATGGAGAATTTACACACAAAGTAAGTATAATGTGACTAAAAAAACTTGTGTTCAATATTTAGGTGCTTGGACAATGCTACTTCATGACTCCTATATTTCCTCAACCGGGGACCGAATGGTGAACTTATTGGCCTTAAGGGAAATTGACCAATGAAAATCTCAAAAAGAAGTGACTTTTGACTTTATCCCATGCAAGTTAATATACTGAAAAAAAAGATATCCATAATAATTTCATCAAATCATTAAAAAAATTATCCAAAACAATTTCATCAAGGAATGAATCATTACATTATAAAATACAATCTATAAACCTTTTGGGAACTTTTTTCTAAACCTGCTCAAAACCAACATACTTAATATTAATGTTTAACAATAATATGGACAATAGCACATTTTCATAAATCAAATAACATGTTATCAAGCCTAAGAAATGTCACTAGTAAAAAACTAAAAAACATGCAAGTATTGGGAGTGACCAGTCAAGGCCACCATAAGAAAATTAATCTATTAAGACTGAGATTAATGGGGACAAAGATCTACAAAGGACAAAGGCAAACCCATTTTAACGTTATTATTTTATTAGGTGCAAGTTGAACATCTCAAGATATAATGAAGAGCAGAATTAATTTTATTGCATTAAGAAAACCCAAGAACATTCTATAACTTAGCAAGGAAGAGATGTATAATACTCATCTCAGTGACACAACACATGGCATTAAGTTATTTTTATATATATAATTTAAACTTCTATCATAAAATCACAAATTTAGTGTCATTGGAATGATTAAACCCATTTTTATAAAAACAAAATATAGTTTTTGTTATTAAAAACAAAAAACAAAAAACACAAAACAAACAAAACAAACAAACAAAAAAAACAAACAAACAAACAAACAACAAAACAAAATATATATTTTTTAGAAAAAAAAATACTAAACTAAATATATATTAAAAAAACAAACTAAAACATAAGAAAACATATATTTTTTAAATTTAAAATAATTTTTAGAATTTTTTTAAACACTTCCCTCTATTCTAAGAAGCAAAAATAATAATAGAAATAAGGACCGACCAAAAATCTTCCTTTCCCTCGTAAGTGTTTCCCACCATTCATTCCACTCACTCAAGTTATTTCATAAAACAGAGATAAGTGTTATTTTACACTCTTTTGGCAAAGCCTATTAAGCTTCGCCTGTGATATATCTATTCCTTGATGGAGTCTTTGATATATTGATCAAGTTTTGATTCCTTGGAGATTAATTAGAGCAAAGAAAACATGAGGACTCTTAGTTCCAAGTTCAATGCCTATGATGGGGGACACGAGGCAAGGGAGGGGTTGTTGTCCTGGTCATAACTCCAATTTCATTGTCTCTGATGGTGGACGAGGCAAGGGAGGGGGTTGCGGTCATGGTCGTGGTCGTGGAGTTTTCTCTTTTACATTATATTTAGGGATTTCAAAGCAATTTGAATGGAATCAGTATTGTCACTAGGTATAATGGATTAAGTGTGATAATGGATAAAATGAAGTAATTTTTTGTGAGCATTTGTTCTTGAACAAACGTTAGGATCCATTTTATCATATAGGAAAGTACATGCATTAAAAACAACTCAATATTTCATGTGACATTCATATTGTATGTGACTTATTTTTCATTAAAGACAATTTACTTTTTCATGTAACATTCTTTTTTTGTTAAAATTTCTTCTATTTCATAGCTGAATTACAATTGTAATTTGAAATAAAGCTTCCAGTAACTCTTAATTTACAAATCATGCATGGACATCATAAGAAACATTCACAATATAATATGAATAACAAATGGGTACCTACTTCATATGCATTAAAAAACAAATCTACTAATTAATGTGAATTACAAGTGTAATTTTAGTTGGATCTCCAATATATCTTAAACAATATTTTCATTTTATTTTTTAGTACTATTAAATGTTATTTTTTCCTACCACCTTTTATGGTTAGAATTGCAATAAAAATATGCATTGTGCTGTAGAATTAGTACTAACATGTACTATTGAATTTTTTTCCACAACGCTACAAGTAATGACCACGAAGATGATGATACAGACTATGTTTTGATTACGTCATATATCAGAGACGATGATGATGAGGATGGAAATGGTGTTGGTGATGATTATGTGGATGATATTATCAGGATGGTCAGGATGATGATCATGGAAACGATTGTGAGGATCTTGACTATGACTTTTGTGGTGCTAGCTAGCCATGCATTATTTTTATATTTAGTTGGGATGTATTAATATGGTAATCATACATTTGAATTTTGGTTGATTTGAATAATGATGATGATACTATCGGTACTATCTTGTTACCTTATGAATATGTTGAAAATTGTTTACATTTTTTTATGGAAAATTATTGTGTATGATGAGATTCCTATTTTTTATGGATGTTGTGAATTTAGCTTAGAATAATGATATCTATGAAAAAATTTATTTGGTAATCATACATAGACTTTTAGTTGATTTGATTAAATATGTTGATGATATTATCGTTTTTATCTTGTTATTTTATGTATATATTGAAAAATATCAACATTATTTTGATGAAGAATTATTATGTATGATGATATTACTATCTTTTGATGGATGTCGTGAATTTACCTTAGAATAGTGGTGTTTAGGAAAGATTTTGATCTGATAATCACACATTTGAATCTTAGTTGATTTGATTAAAGATGATGAGGATATTATTAATCTTATCTTGTTACTTTATATATGTGTTGAAAATTGTCAATGATTTTTTATGGAGAATCATTATGTATGATGATATTACTATTTTTGGATGTAATGTTGTGAATTTACCTTGGAATAATGATATCTATGATAAATGTTGATTTAGTAGTCATATATTTATATTGAAAATTGTCAATGATTTTTTGATGGAGAATTGTTATATATGGGGATACTGCTGTCATTTTTATGAATGATGTCAATTACCCTTAAATTTGTTTAAAAATGTTAAGTTATAAATTTGAATTGTGATATCTTATTAAATGTGTTATACATGAAAATACCTCCTCGTCATCTTGGAGGAGAATACTATGTTGTTGGTTGAAATGCCCTTTCTCCTAGACTATATAAGACTATAATACAAGTTATTTACCACGAGGACCACGTTATCCTAGTCTATAACAAGTTGTCCCTTCATCTAACTTTTTTTTACCAAAATTATCACTTAGTCACAAGGAAAAAAACTTAAGTTTACTAGAATTTGACACTCTTGTTCATTTTGGAAACTCATATGGTGGAATGTGATCTCTTTATCCTCATCTTTACCTTTTTCCTAAAAACAAAAAGCATACAAAAGCGGCAAAGTTCCATAAAGCATGTGGAAGATTTTTCCTAAGCACAAAAGCATATAGAAAGTGGAAAATGACATTTTTATATGAGGAAACATTATTCACCCAATGATTTTTGAAGTTTGGAGTAAATATAACGAGGAGGAGACGAATGGACGTAGGGCGCAGGGGTCGATCCTGAAACCCTAGGCCTCTGGCCTAGGTGACGCAGACAACCTACCTTTCGCTGACTAGCAGGTACGGGGTGGACGGATGGCAGCCTCACAAGGTTTGCGCGTATACGAGGTACCCTAGCAGCTGTCAAGCAGGCGATTTCACATTGAATCTTCTCGGTTTCGCCTTGGAGGGTTTGTTTTCGCACGGCGGTTTGTTTTCCGATGTTTTCCCTGGAAGTTAAATCCCTGTATCAGCGTTCCAAGATGGGTTTTCACGAAGTTTTACCATAAACAACCTATCACTTTACCACTGTCGGTGTTGAGAGCGCCTGTTTCGGAAACGGGTGTCTGTGAGGTGTTAGGTTTTACCATAGTTGAGTTACCATGGGTTTCCACAATGAGGCGGTGGACTTAGACCCAGCCCCAGAAGACATCCTTTCGGTCTGGGGCAAGGACGTTACTGAGCAGAACTTGGATGAGTTTTTTGGACAGGGTAAAATCATTGAACCAGTCAAATATCCAGCTGGAGGTCCACGGAGCAGCAAACCAATTTTGGAGCAGAGTTTGTTTTCGCCTGGTGCACTGAGCAAATCTGGGGTTTGCATAGGGTCTTCAGAATCTCGTGAGAAGGAATGCCCACAGTCTGAAAAGGGCACCCCAGCTGGTAAGATTCCTTCCCCATCGAAGATTTTTTGTCTGTCGGGCGGCCTTGAAGACATCATAAATTTCAATGCCAGACAGGGTTTATGGAGCACAATAGGTAGTTTGCATGGCCAGGATAGCGCTGTTGGTGAAAGAAGCGGCCCTTTGGCAGTTTTCCGACCTCTATTCTCAAAGGATTTGGTAGCAGGCGACCTGAAAAATAAGGGTTTTGGGTCCGAAGCTAGGAAGGTTTCTAATAAAAGGTATGATGCTCCAAAACCTATCACTGGGGGGCCGGAAGCGAAGGGGAGTTTTCCCTCTGGCAAGGAAGGATTACCATCAGGTGCACCATGCCATTTATCCCTAGAAAAGACTGATTTCCCCTCGGCGAGTGAGGTGCTTGGAACCCAAAAGGATCTAGACGCCCCGGGCATTGTTAGAGAGGAGGGTTTGGACCGCGAGAGGGTTGGGGGCAAGAGAAAGAAGGCAAAAAATTTAAAAGCGCTAAGGTTAGCTGGGAACTTGTTATTGGGAATGGATGTTCAAGTAGAAGACGCTTTGAAGGTGGCAGAGAGCACGCTCGTGGGTCAGGTAAGGGGTCGCCCGGTCTCAGGTAAATTTCTGCAGCAATGGGAGGAAGGCCACTGGAAGGAGACACCGGCAAAGTCCTTCAAAACTGCAACTATGGCTAAAGGGTGGTTTATGATCAGCTTTGATAGTAAAGCAGCCATGGAATGGGTTGAAGGAAGGAATTGGGCTATGGGGAAACACCCAGTGTTTTTCAAAAGATGGACTCCGCTCTTCGATGCATCCAAGGAAACGGTAGAGGAGTTTCCCGTCTGGGTGAGGGCTCCTGGTCTCCCACCTTTTCTTTGGGTGGATTCGGTCTTTTCCTCTATCGAGAACTCTCTGGGTACGTTCTTGGAAGCCGAAAAATCCTTTCTTGATACTCATGAAAGGGTTGTAGCGAGGATTTTGGTGCGCCTGAATCCCGGCGAAAAACTAGTGGACTCTATCAATCTGCAATATAGAGAATATGTCTTTGAACAACTGTTGGATTATGAACTGTTACCATTCAGGTGCCACAGATGCCATGAGCTTGGTCATCTGGCAAAGGATTGCCCTCTGGGGAGGCGTAAAAGGAGGGTTCATAAATCAGTTGAACAGTGGGAGCAGAGCATGAGGGAGGAGCCAATCTCGGCGGCCAAGGACATCTCAGAAAACAAGCCTATGGAAGGGGTTCAAGGACAGGAGGAGGAAGTTCTGCCTCAGTCAAAAGGAGATCCGAACATTGTAGTCGAAGACCAGATCGATCCTGAAAAATCTCCAGTAGGGACCTCTGAAGCCACAGCTAATATTTCTCCTGGTAAGCAATCAGATCCTCATATATCTGTCATTTCTCCTGAATCAAAATTTGTGATCCCTTCTATGGATTCTCCTCTGGCTTCAAACCTCAATGATGACATCTCAAATGTTGAAATTTTAACTGATGAAACTCCCTCCATTGATCTGAACCGTGGAAATTTTTCATTAGAAATCCCTGACCCTAGTGTCTCCACCCCTGCCTGCTCTTACAACCTTAGATCCCTTAGCAAAAAGTCTAACCCTCCCCCTGTTTTGGAGGATCCTGTGGGTGGTTTGGGCCCCTCTTCGTCAAAATCTATTCATAAAAAGGGCAGGGGAAGGAAGTCAAATTTGTCCAAAGCTCAAGTCAAAGCAATAATAGATGTGGCTGATGGTAAGCAAATGGTGATCCCTGGGGCGCTTAGAGAAGCAAAACTCCCTGAGGAGGTAATAAAATGATCTGTTTATCATGGAACTGTAGGGGTTTAGCCAGTAAACCCAAAAAACTAGCTTTAAAGGAACTTATCTCTCGTTATAAGCTTGATCTGGTTTTTCTTCAAGAAACTCTTGGAAGGGCGGTAGAAATTGAACCTGTCCTCTGCTCCCTCCTCCCGGGGTGATCTTTCGTAGCTCTTGATGCAGATGGCCATTCGGGTGGTCTTGCCATCAGTTGCAGGGATGGCAGACTGAAAATGTTGGGTCATTGGGGAATGCCCAATGTTCTGGGCATGGAGGTTTTGTACCCTGATTTTGATTTCTCTTTCCTGACAGTAAATGTCTATGGACCCTGTCAGTCAAGGGCTGCTTTCTGGAACGCCCTCATGGCCAAAGATTTGTTTAAAGGGAGACATCTGTTAATAGGAGGTGATCTAAACTTCTCCCTAGGGTCTGCAGAGGTTTGGGGTCCCTCGGCCAGAATCAACCCCCTTACAGATTTTTTTACTCAATTATTCCAATCCCACAAGCTGTTAGATGTAAACATTATAAAGGCCAAGCCTACGTGGAGGAATAGGAGAACTGGGGAGGAGAGGATAGCAAAAAGGCTGGACCGCTTCCTCATCAATGACTTGATGGCTTCTAATATCCCGATGTTCAGGCAATGGGTGGGTGAAGGGGGGAATTCTGATCACTTTCCCATCCTCTTAGAACTCTCTAAGCCCCCCCCAAAACCCGCAGCTCCCTTTAAATTCAATGCTTCCTGGTTGCAAAAAGATTCTTTTAACCAGCTGTTCAGGAAAACTTGGAGACACTCGGGAAGAGACCCTTCTGAAAATAAAGGAGCCCTCTTCATGGAAAATCTTAAAAGGTTAAAGAAAGCAACAGTTGAATGGGCATCAGATAGAAGGAAAAAACAAAATGAGGCTTTGAATAGAATAGATGATGAGCTCCGAGCCCTAGAAGCCCCTGAGGCGAATGCTTACGCCACTCAGGAGTCCAAAGAAAGGATTGTAACTCTTGAGAAATCGAGAGCAAAAATTTTATTGGATAAAGAGGAAGAATGAAGACTCAAAAGCAGGGCAATATGGCTGAAAGCAGGGGACGAAAACACAAAATTGTTTCACAATTATGCAAAAGGCCGGAAAAATGCAAATACAATCTGGAAGCTAAAGGATCCTGAGGGTAGAGATGTCTCGTCTTTCGAGGCTCTGTCAAATATGGGGAAGAATCATTTTAAATCTTTGTTCTCAGATCCAGGTGGGGTCTCTTTAGCTGAAATTATTAGAACAGCTAAAACTCTCCCCCGGTTTGTGGAGGGAGAGGAGGCTGAAGACCTTTTTCGAGAAGTGACTAAGGAGGAAGTAGAAAGCATTATAAAATCTATGGCAAAGGACAAGAGTCCGGGTCCGGATGGCTAGACAGTGGAACTTTTTATTCACTTTTTTGAGCTGATAGGAGATGAGCTAACGGAAGTGGTGGAGGAATCAAGGAAAAAAGGTGAGGTTTTTTCTCCTTTTAATGCAACCTTCATCGCTCTCATTCCAAAAAAGGAGGACCCAGAATCCTTTGAGGACTTCAGGCCAATCTCTTTGTGTAATTGCATATACAAAATTATTGCAAAAACCATTGCGGTTCGCCTGAAACCGTTTCTATCCAAATGTATCTCTCCGGAACAATTTGGATTTTTAGATGGCAGACAAATTCACGAAGCTATAGGGGTAGCACAGGAAACCATTCACAGCATCAGAAATTCCAAATCAAAAGGGGCCGTGCTAAAAATTGATCTGTCTAAAGCATACGACAGAATCAGCTGGACTTATCTCAGGATGTTGTTGACTCATCTGGGTTTCAAGGTGGAATTCATAAGCTAGATCATGGGGTGTATCTCAAATGCAAGTTTTGCAGTTTTGATAAACAGGGCCGCCTCTCAATTCTTTAGAAGTCAAAGGGGTTTGAGACAAGGATGCCCCCTTTCTCCATTGCTTTTTCTTCTGGCTGTTGAGGGTCTTAGCAGGTTGATTTCCAATGCTAAGAGATCAGGTTTGGTTAAAGGTTTGGAAGTTGCTGTAAATTTGTTCATAACTCATCTCCTTTTTCTAGATGATATTTTATTATTTACAAATGGGACCTTAATTGAAATCATAGAGCTTAAAAGTATTCTTGATTTATTCTTGAAAGCAACAGGCCTTCAAATAAACTCTCGGAAGTCCCAGTTAATTCTGGAGGGTTTCAACAGACAGGAAGAGCTATTGATTGTATCTCATTTACCTTTTGAGACCTGTAAGATGGAAAATCCTTTCAAATATCTGGGCTTTTGGTTAAAACCTCAAGCTTATCGGAAGCAGGACTGGAACTGGCTGGTGGCCAAAATTGAACAAAGAATTTCCCATGGAGCTTCAAGTGGTTATCGCGGGCAGGTAGGCTGACACTTGTGAACTCAGTCCTTCAGGCTATGCCAGTGTTCTGGGCAGCCTTGACATGGATCCCAAAAGGAATCCTCCACAAGATAAAACAACTTTGCAGCAGATTCCTTTGGTCCTGATCAAAGGAGGATTCAGTGCTTCCTTGGGTGGCTTGGGATAAAATTGCAAGGCCAAAAGATTGGGGTGGCTGGGGCATAAAAATTCTTTATGATTTCAGCATCTCCTTAGCAGCAAAATCTGGCTGGCGCTTAATTACTTCTGAGAATCTATGGACCAGAGTAGTAAAGCGGAAATATATAGATCCCTTGCCCCTGGAAGAGTGGATAAGGAACACAAACAAGAAAGGCAGGAATTTCTCGGTGATATGGAAGGCCACTGTGGAGGCATTCAAAGTTATTGAACAAGGTTTGGCTTGGCAGATTGGAAATGGTGAAAATGTTAGAATAGGAAGAGACCCTTGGGTGGGATGTAATGATTCTTTCGCTCTGTCTCCTGACCTGGTTGCTCACCTTGACTCATTGGGGCTTTATGGGCTTCATCAGATTGCAAATCCGGGTCAATCCACCATCTGGGGCCAAGCTTGGAAATCAGTAGAAGAGTTAGGAATCGACCCCGGGTGGGGATTCGAGTGGCGGGGATTTCTTTACGAGTTAAAGAGATCAAATGTCAGAATCCAGGACAGACCGAACAAACTGGTGTGGGCTCATGCTGAAACTGGTGTCTACTCCCCAAAGATGGGGTACTCATTCCTAATGAAGAAGAAAGGATGGGCTCTGCCAGATTGGTGGGTTAAGTCCCTGCTAAAATTAAAATGCCCCAAGAAAACAAGATTATTCATATGGTGTGTATTAAAAAAGAAAATTCCTACCTGGGACATCCTTCAATCCAGATTCAAACAAGGTCCAGGTAGGTGCCCTCTATGCTTCTCTGACTCTGAATCCATTCATCATCTGTTCGTCGTCTGCCCTTTTGCAAGGAAAGTCTGGGAAGAAGTGCAAAGGCTTTTAGGGAAAATGTTCAGATGGGAGGGGGAGTCTTTTCTGGCAGTTTGGGAATATTGGTGGAACCACTATCCAGAGAGGAACTTAAGAAATATTCCACCCATCATCTGCTGGGGTATATGGATTGCTAGAAACAGAAGTATCTTCAGAGATCAGCACACTCCAGCAGAGGCGATTGCTATGCATAGTTTAGCTATACTATCTAGCATTCCGGAACCTGAAGAATCTCAGAACTCAGGACACAAAAAAGAAGAACAAATCAGGGAAGGCATCCCATGGGCGTATTTCGATGGGGCAGCCCAAAACAACTCTGCAGGTGTTGGGATTGTCATCCATATCAGCCCTTCTCACTCCCTCAAAGCTGCTGTGGGTTTAGGACCCGGCACAAACAATTTTGCTGAACTATCCGCCCTAAAACTTCTCTTATGTTGGCTAATAAGCAAAAACATCTTCTCGGCTCAGATCTTTGGGGACTCTCTGAATGTAATAAACTGGGTCATTGGAAAATATAGGTGTCAAAACTATATGCTGAGACCACTTCTGGATGAAATTCAAAGTTTAAAGCTCCATTTTAACTTCTTTTCCATTGAACATATATACAGGGATAGAAATGAAGAGGCAGACAGGTTTTATAAAGAAGGTGTGTAGCTCACTGTGGATTCGTGGATGATCACTGAACAAATGCAAGACCAGATCCGTGTGTCGGATCTCCCTCCGCACTCTATTCCTCTATCTTAAAATGCTCTGTTGTTTACAGGATGCTGGTTTTTGTGTCGTTTCTTGTTTATAGCACCGTCTGTTTTCTCTGCTTTATGTTTAAGCAAAACTCGGATGGACTCTATCCCCTGTCTTTTTTTCTGGATAGACATTACTGAATCAATCTTTTAAAACAGATCCATGGGTCATTTTCCTGTTAAAAAAGGAGGCCCATGTTTAAATTTTTGATATGGTTTCATCAAACTGTTTTGACAGAGTTTGCCTTGAGAAGGCAACGATACAGTGCTGGAAGTAAGCGTGAAAGTGCTTATTTTCTTTCTGGTTGGACTTGACGATACAAGGGGATGAATTTCTCTCTCCTTGAGGACTGAAGACGGCCTCAATGTGCTCAGTGAAAGTTGGAATGTTAATTCATGTGCTTGTAACTTTTTTATTCCTTATAAAAAAGTTCATTTTTTTTCCTTGGAAAAAAAAAACATTATTCACCCAATTTTTATTTTCCAAATTGAACTAATGAGGAATTTTGGAAATCTTCATAGCCTTCACTTTCCTATATATTAGAGGCTTGGCCATTGAGAAAAGGATGTGAATTCTTCTATTGTCACACTGGTGAGATCTACCTTGAGAGGGAGAGCTTTGGATCTAGGAGTTGGGGGAGGTGCTACTGTAACTGCAGCTATGTTGGCATTATGATTCAAGTGTTGTCCTTGATGGCAACTCACTCAGAGGAATGATACAGGTGATGGAAACTCACTCAGAGGACAGATCATAGTGCAGCAGGTAAATAGAGAGATATACGCAGGTTGACCATGAAGAAAGTGTGTATATACGCGGGTTAGCGGAGCAGAAGGAGCATACACGTATACACGCAGGTTAATAGAAGTAAAGGCGCGTACATGTTGGAAATCATGTTTTTGGTCCGTGGTATTTAGTCCATAGTATTTGGTCCAAAGTGACGACCCCAAGTATTGGGTTCATGGTATTGTTTCTACATGGTTTTGGACCATGGTATTGAGAGAAGCCTAACCTATATAAGGAGAAGATCACTAGACAAAAAAAGGGGAGCAAGGAATGAATGTCTGACGAAGTGTGAAGATCTAGTATCGTTGGTTATTTGTTTGTGCTGCTTGGATTAGGTTGATATAACAGTGAAGGTACAAGTAATTATCTTTAGATCTGTACGCGGGTTGTATGAGGTGAAAGCGCGTATACACGCGGTTTTGATATAGTAAAGTAGCGTATGCATTATGAGATTTGGTATTTCAGGTTGTTGTTGATTCTACTAGTTGTTGCAGAGTTCTGGTCTCTGGTTTGCGTTCTGTGTTTTTGATGACAGGGTTTCAGTGATTCAGTATTGGGTGATTTAGAGATTTATGATGCAAGTATAAGTTGATGATTGTATTGCAGCAGTGATTGTTTTGTACTTATGGATCCAGCCTGAAAATTGAT
>APFE030765848.1:16598-51706 GCA_000404065.3 Pinus taeda
TTCGTGTCTACAGGAGTGTTTGCATAAAAATGTCAAAAGATAGAGTGTTCTAGTACACTTGGCTTTCAAAGCCTACAAAATGTGTAAAAGACTAGATAAACGATCAAACTGCATGGTGCTCATTATAGCATGAGACCGCCTTGATCACTCAACTTAGCAGCCAACGTAGTCTTGTAGAGACTCCCACAGTGTGTCTCTGCCAATGCAGTGGAACATCATCTATAGTGGCATAATTTGGAACCCCTCAAGTTATTGCCTCCAGATTGTGCTCCATCTCAGCCAAGGGGTCAGCCCCTTCCTCGTAGTCCACACCCACTATCAAATGAGCAGCCCGTCGTTTCATTGGCAACATGCCTAGTGGCCTCTCTGATCCCACATCTGCACATTTATCATAAGTTGAGTCTTAGTTTACACTTTTATAAAAATCATAAAACTTGAAAAATTCCAAAAACCAAGTGTTTACCTACATCGGTCCACTGTTTCCCTAGTGGAAAAGGCAAGTTTGGGTCCCACCTAAAATATGTGCTAGCATAAGCGTAGTCATCTACCACAAGTAGCTCGTGTTCAAGCCAGGTGAAGAATACAATGACCTAGGCCTCCTCGAGGCATGAGCTGGCTCCATCTAACGAATCTTGGATCTCGGGGGGTAGGATGTGGTACTTCTTCCCACTGATACTAGAAGAGGAGCACTCACTCCAAAACGGTCACTAGTATAGAACCGAACCTGAATTACTTCAGGTGTCCATGCTTACCCTTGGTCAGTTGTCACTTCATGTTTTCTAAAAGGCCTCCACACTCATTGAAGACGGTGGGGGTCAAACATCCAATAGCATATTGGAACTGAGACTTTGAAGCCTCATGCAAGGCTCGCGTGTCGGATACACGCGCCATGGTGAACAAAAAATTTCTCAAGACGAGGTTGTTAGTGATTGTTGCTATCTTCAACTTACCTCCATTGGTTATTTCAGCACCAGGACAATATCTCTGGACTAGATTCCTTATGCTCTCACCTCCTGGGCAAGACGCAAAGAGTTGAACTAATTCTCCTCAACGGGATAATCCCATGATGAAATAAATTTCCATCTCTTCAAGTTCGAGTTGTTGCCCTTTTATGATGAAGATCTCTCAATCTACATCCCAAATTCTAATCAGATAAGGTAATAAGTCCACCTGAGCCCTTAGCCCTATGGTCTTGGTGTAGCAACTCCAACCACCCTCCAAATGTTGGCCTGCACCAATTTCAGAGCCTCCCTTGAAGAGTCTCACTTGATGACTGTACACACTGGAGTTCACTCCATGAGCTCGTGTGAGTCCTTACATCTTCCTTTCTTGTTCATTACATTCAATTCTCTGCATGTTGATGTCTAAGTAATTCTTGTGGCCATGTTCTGGTTATGCTCAAAGTCTTCACTTCATATGTGTTTGTTGTGTTCGCTATGAAAGTATTTGTCGCACACACTCATGGAGTCATATTCACTATCGTACAAGCGTCATCTCGATCAATGAACGATCAATCATGAGTGCCATTCTTTTCACTTACAGCGTCGGTCAGTCATGTTGAACATGTGTGCTGGATGTCTTGGTTGTTCGTCATCAAGTCATGTGAGTGTGTGTTCGTATGATCACCTATGAATCTTTCGATTGTTCACACACTTAGTCATTTTTTCTGAAGTTCTGACGACTAGACTCTCCACTAACAGTTGGACCATCACCCTACTCTCTACTCGATTGACTGTCACCCCGGGACTGACTCCCCTCAAAAATTGCGCAGAGACCACTAACCTTACTCGCTCAAGTGACTGAGGAAATTGCATAGAAAGGTTGGACAGCCACCAAGTTCCCATCCCTGTCTCCTTCAAAAAATTGCGCATTTTTCCCAATCAGTCATCCGGACGATCGACCGAATGTTCATCTAGGAAATTGGGCAGTTTCCATGAGAAATCCTTCTACTGTCCAGTAGTCTGCTTAGATCAAAGATTGTGCAAAGATGATCATCAGGTCGGCTTCCCAGCTTCAGTGAAATTTCCCCTCCAACAATTCCTAACAGCAAACTTCCAGTTCCCTCCGTGTATTGCGCAGTTTCTGCTACCAATGACTGAGAAACCAATTGCCAGTTTCCCCTGGGAATTGCATAGTTTTGAATACCAGTGACCCCAGTGGCCAATTGGAAGTTCCCTCTGGGAATTGCGCAGTTCTAGATTCGAGTGACCCAACGTCCAACTAGCAGTTCCCTCTAGTAATTGCACGGTTCTGGCTACCAGTCTCCCAGGAAGATCCCCTAGAAAACTATAGAATCCCTGCCTGCTAACCCATCACGTAGTTTGGCATGTTCCTCTAGAAAATTGTGAAAATTTGGTTGTCCAGCCCCCGATGACTATTCATTCCAGAAAATTAATAGAGCATGCCTTTCTTTCCCTCCTACAACCTAGACTGTCCCTCCCAAAATTTGCACAAATTTTCCTCTCAACCGAGCCAGACCTTGCCAACAGCCACTGTCAGCTCAAATTGTCTATCTCCATCTCTCAGTGAATCTTGTGCAGTTTTCATTAGCAGTTGCCCTGAGCCATCATCCCGTATCATAGCCTTGTTGCCTCTCTCGGTCACCTGTATCTTAATGATCATGTGTCATGGTAGACTAGGAGGTTTTGGATTTGATGTTGTCTCGTCATGGGAGATTACAATTACAGGTACACCAACCAACATGGCAAGATGACGAATGGGATGAGAAAAGGGAGAACATGCAAAAGGATGGGTTCACCAACAGAGGAATGAATGGAGCATGCAAATAGGATGAACATCACAAACATGCACCTTCACGAACAGATGAGCCTGTCAAGCCTTCCAGCATGCAAGCAAGGAACAACATGCTAAAGCTTCATCAAGAAAACCAAGCACCATTGAAGACTCCATGCACTTCGCCATTTGGAGGTGAAGTTATGATACACCATGAAGACATCCATCACCCAGCAACACTGTATCTCGATCTGCACTCCAGCAGTAGCACAAATGTACCAACATTGTCATGTCAAGTCATGTCGAGTCAATTCATGAGTCATGTCTCTCACATCTCCACTATGGGCTTGTTGTCAATCAATGTGATGTAATGTGGAGGTCGAATGGTCATGAGGGTAGTCGAACATCCATAAGGGTCAGTTTCACCCTTGGCTATAAATACCCCCTCATTTGTATATGAAAGGACTTTTCACCTCAGCTCCTCCCACATAGCCAAGAAAGTATGTAATATTTTCTTTGAGGGGTAAGTAGTGGCTCCAACTCCCCACTAACGGAGTTAGTGATGTATCGTGTAACAATGTGTCTTGGAACTTTCTCTTAATTCATAAGCTTGTTAACAGGCCAACACATTTTCACACATATTGTATCTATTGTAAGACTAACCTTTAACACTTGTAATTCATGTTTATTTAACTTGTGTTCTACATATGAATTGTTTCATTTGTGGTAATGCATAATTTATTAATGGAAATTTGTTGTATATGTTGTTGATGATGTCCCGTCCGTATCGACTTCTCTTTCAGACATTAGACAAACCTTTCACATGAACCTGTTTTGGCCACAACCACCACCATATAAATTCTTGTTGTTTTCAAAACCTATTTCTATTGGTGATATAACTTTGAATTAGCTCTCATTTGGCTTTTGAATCACTCGAATCAGTTCCCTAAATGGAACAACACCTTTTTGGAGTGTTTTTTGTTGTTCCCTATAGGGAACAGTTGTTGTTCCCTAAAGGGAACAATTGTTGTTCCCTCTAGGGAACATTTGTTGTTCCCTCCAGGGAACAACACTTTTAGAGTTTGTTGCGGCCAGAACCACCACCCTATTAAAACCTGCTCTGGGGGAAAATTTGAATGGGTCCCCTAAGAGGTTTGATCTTTCGTTTCTTCAAATGATAACTGGAGTTGTCAGATGGAACTATGTCTTCAAAGATGAATGGTTCAATGGTTTAATTATTATGGTTGCAATGCATTTTGAGATTAAAATGGAAACTGTGACTATGCATGCCTGAAGAGTGTCACGAAATGCTTGATACTATAATTCGTGGAATCGATCTAGAGGTTCCTAAAGGTTAAATCACGTCCAGTGGTGAAACCTCACTGAAGATAGTAGGAGTCTGAGATCGTCATGTGATCGCTTCCCCTGATGCTTCCCCTAATGCCCGAACTCTATATTTCGGGGAAATTCCTTGAGGGATCTCAATTCACAGTACCAAACATGAATAAGTGAAAACAAAATTTCAAAGAGATGCATCCCCATTGTGCCGAAAGACTTTAACCTTTTCATCGCATGGCTTTCTGGTTTTCTTTAATCATCAGTTCCCCATCACCTAGCAAGTTTAGAGCCATCATTGTGTCGAGACCAAATAAAGATCACCACGCCCTCTTGAGACTTAGAGCCCGAAGGACTCACAGAGCTTCCAGTTACAGAGTCTGTCTCTTTATGAAAGTTTTAATGAAGGCAAGGTTTGTTTTTGGGCGTTTCTATCATATCTCTTATAATCATAGCTAATGTTAATTATTTCTACAAGCGAGGACCAAGAGAAGAAAAGCGAGGCCGGTGAGCTGATGCATAAGAATCATGAAGGGATGCAACGAAATATGCAAAGGGATCGTGAGGTGGTAATAAAATTTGGGAAAGTAACACAGCCTTTAAATGATCATCACATGAACAACATGCCTAGTCCACATGATACCTCTACCAGCTAGATTTTCGCTGCCATGTGTCATGGCTTTGGGACAGAATGGTGTAGGATGTGCTAAAATTCTGAGAAGACAGGAAGCATAACAGATGTTGGTATAAGAGTCCTAATGTCGCTCTGGGGACTCTAGATGACACCTCTGCACCACCGATGTCGATATTACAAAGAAATACTCTGCAAGAAAGGGATATGGAATCGCCACAGTGTATAATGGAGGCACACTCTATGTTAAGTGGAGGTACTCCTGACAGCGTAGATCCATCAAGTTGTTGTTACCTCCAGATACACCTTAAATCATGCCAGATGTTCAATGATGAGCACAATGTCTTCATTTGCCTTCAAGAAATAATAGGCAATAATGTTTAGTCGATACAGGTGCGAAGAGATGGCTTGTTGTCATTCTTCTTTCCGTCGGCATCCATTCATTTCCTCCAAGAAATAAAATGCTCCAGCAAATGTGGCCTCGACATTTCAATGATTTCATTGACCGTTCTATGTTTGTATATTTTAATTTTTATATTGAAAAGAACAAGAAGGTGGAAATTCATGGAAGACCGAGGGTCAGTTGTCTTGCTGCATAAGTATTACCTCTGGATATGGGTAAAGGACTTTTTTTTGGCAGAAGAGGGGTCGATTTTATTATGCTAATAAAGAAGATTGTTTTGGTCAAGAAAAAGCCTTTTTTCAAATTCATTTTCCTTTTCTTTTGTTGAAAAATGTGCAACAAAAAATGCTAAAAATAGCACTGCTAAAAATAACAGTTTTGGTACCAGTGCTAGATTGGGCAACAGGGAATGAAAAATGGAAGTGTTAAAAATACAAGTTCTATTTTTAGCAGTTCGGGATGGATTCTTATTTTAGTCAGTCCCTGGACTAAACATAGGAAGTAAAATTCGAATTTGTTATCATCAGCAGTTTGGATATTAATTAATTAATTCATCTTGAGTTAATTAGTTAAGGAAATTCAATCTTGAAGTCTATGTGAGGACATGCAACAATTTCTCCATTAATTGAGGAATTTAACCTTCAATTAAAGAGATAAGGATGAGTTGTAATATTGAGTTGTAATTAGTTGACTTAGTTTAACTTAATCAAGTCCAGTTAGATTAATTTAACAGTTTGTTAAATTAATGAGAGTTCAATTAATTAATGCTTGCATGCATGTAACTACTGTAATCCAAATAATTGAAGATTCACTCATGGATAAATCATGCATATCAGTTCAGTCAGAGACCCAGTTGAGATCAGATGGAGGGGCAGTGTACTATCAGTTGCTAGGATATTCCTTGGTGAATATTCCTTTCATGCAGAAGGATTATTATTCCTTATGGATTGCACAGTTGGACCTGAGGTTACAATGAGTGTGATGAGGCCAATTCACACATGTGATATCATTGGACCCCAATCAAAACTGCACAATGAAATAGGAGGCTTGGAGGGCTTGAGGAAGATATATTTTATGTCTATTGAGTATGTGAGTTGTATTTTTTGAGTGCAGGATAGCTTGAGAGCTAATTATTTTTGTAACTTGAACAAGATTTCCACTTGTATGATAATACAGAGTTGGGGTTTTAGGCTAGTGCTTTCCCCAGTGATATATCTTCTATGTTATGGTTGATTGCTTCTCATTCTTAGTTATATCTATTCATGCTTGATGATGCTCATATCTGTTTAAGCTTCCACATAGTTTATGGTAGAAGTAGATCAAGTATTATGCTTTAGGACATTGCATATATCAGGTGATCTACAGTGAAAATTCTACATGGTCTTAGAGCAAAGGTGATCAAGTCAGAACAATATACAAGTAGGAGAAGTACGAAGTTTGGGTTCTGGATATTGAATTGAGTTCTTATCACATCTATTTCACCGATGGCATTCAGTGGTTTGAGACTCGAATATGCCCTTGATGGCAGTTCAAATTATATAGCTTGGAAGGATCGCATGGAGGCAGTGTTGGAAGATAATGGTCTCAAGGACTTCATTGATCAAGAAGTACAAAAACCGACTGATGCTACTCAAATGGCGGAATGGAAAAAGTGTGTGGATAGAGCAAGGAGAATCCTCCTGGAGGGAGTTCGATCTCACATTGTCTCAAGCCTCCATGGGAAGGAGACTCCATTTTCAATGTGGAAAACATTGAAAGATCTTTATCAAAATAGCAGCGATCGGAAGAAGCCGGCTTTGAAGGACAAACTTCGAAAGATCAAGTGCGAAAAGCGTGACACAATCTCTACGTTCCTGAGCAAACTCACCAATCGCAAGGATGAGCTTGCAAGTGTAGGTTCGTGATTACTGATGATGACATGGTGATTCTAGCACTCCTCGGTCTTCCTAAGAGCTGGCATAGCTACCAGGACTCGTTAATGGAAGAGAGAAACTGCCAGATTGGGAACGACTTTGGTTGGAACTGATGCAGGAGGAGATAAGATGAAGCACCAGGGATGGATCTTCATCAAAACAAGATGATGAAGAAAATCTAGCTTTAGCTAGTAAAGCTAAGAAAGAGAAAGGGAAGGCGTCCCAATCCAAATCTTCTCATGGTGGGAATAAGGTTGGCAAGTCAAATTTGCAATGCTTTTACTATCATGAAGTGGGCCATTATGCTATGCATTGTCCACTAAAGAAGTCCAAGATGGGTTCCTCTTAGGGATTTGATGTTGATGCACTAGCTTCACAATTTGAGCTAAATTTCTCGCTTATCACATTCATGGTTTCATCCATGGTGGGATGTGTTTAGTACCTGGACAGTGGAGCTTCTTTCCACATGTCGGGTGACAAGAATATTTTTAGTACATTGGAGGAGAAGGATCTCCAAATATGGATCGAGATGGGCAACGATGGAAAATATTGTGTCTCAGGTGAAGGTACAGTTGTGTTTCGGAGGGAGCATGGTGCTCCTCTCACCCTATCTGCTGTTAAGTATGTACCAAGGTTGAAAAAGAATGTTGTGCCTATTACTATGCTAGAAGATAAAGGCTATGATGTAGTCTTTAGTAAAGGAGAAGTGTTCCTCAAGCATATCGGCACCAGACAGACCAAGTGAATAAGGATTCGAGTAAAGAATCGCTACAAGCTAGAGGTAGATGACTGTGTTGCACTGAGTTCCAAATAGGAGGTGGTGCAAAGCCAAGATGTTGGCGAGCTGTGGCATAGGAGACTAGGCCACTTGCATCATGGGGCCTTGAAGATCATGCAACAAATTTCTATTGGCTTACCCAGGGGAAAACTGGAGCAAGAAGACACGTGCAAAGGATGCACCCTAGGTAAGTATGTGAAAGATTCCTTTCAGGATCGAGATAGTAGAGCAGGAGCAATCGTGAAGTGAGTTCTCTCTAATGTATGTGAACCATTTTCTACAGCCTCCACCGCTAAACAAAGGTACTATGTTATTTTCATTGATGATTTTTCTCATAGATGCTGGATCAACTTTATGCAAAAGAAGGATCAAACCTTCTTGACGTTTTGTGAGTTTAAAGCCTCGACAGAGAAAGAATCTGGGAAGAAAGTAAAAGCCTCGCGTAGTAACAATGGTGGAGAGTATGTTTCCAAGTAGTTTAAAGACTTATGTGCTGCAAAAAGAATTAACAGGAACTGACAACACCTTATAACCCACAACAAAATGGGGTGGTCGAAAGGAAGAACAGATCTATTGTGGGAGAAGTTCGAGTGATGTTGCATGGCCAAAGCCTACCACTTCATCTATGGGCTGAGGCATGCAATACAACAGTGTAGGCATGCAATACAGCAGCGTATCTTCATAACAGAAGTCCTCATCGAGTTTTGGGGATGAAGATACCTATGGAGGCTTTTTTGGGGAAGCGACCAAATGTGAGTCACTTCCACATCTTTGGATCACCAATTTTCTGTCATGTGACCAAAGATGCTCGGAAGAAGCTAGACCCAACAACTGAGTTGGGGATACTTGTGGGATACAAAGATGCACCTCACAACTATCTTGTGTTTCTACCTGCCAATCAGAGGACCATAGTGCACAGGGATCTGAAATTCGACAAGTAGAGAGCCATGCGAGTGTCACTTGAGAGGGAGCTCAAGTTACATCGCGATGAGGAACTTTTAATTCCAAAGGAGAAGGAGCCTCCTAATGATGTGGACCAGCCAAATCCAGAGGATCCAATAGTGGAGACCACCACTACTGGAGAGTCTTCTAGAGACGGGCAGAAATTCTCATGGGAAACTGACAGATTGATGCAGGATGCGAGAGAGAATGTGGGACATCCATCCTCTCAGCACAGACAGAGGAGATCTCCCGAGAGATACACAGGCTACATGGCCCTAGTTAGGGAGTGTGTAGCATCCGAACCTTCTTCTTCTCAGGAGGCAGTGCAGCAACCAGTCTGGGTTGATGCAATGGTAGAAGAGTACGATTCTATCATGCGAAACAGTGGTGGGATGTTGTCCCTAGACCTGCAGACAAATCAGTGGTTATTTCCCGATGGCTTTACAAGGTAAAGCAGGCAGCTAATTGCAGTGATGAGAAACATAAGGCAAGTTTTTTTGCCCGAGGTTTCTCACAGGCAGAGGGATCACATGCAGCCATACCTCTAGGTAGGAGGTGGGGAAATGTGGAGTAATCGTCCCAAGGAGGAGGGGCAGGATCCTTGAGGTACCCCAACCTCTTTGATTCAACTTTGCTACGAGAGCCCCGATGAGGAGTAGCAGGACTGACTAATTGGGTAGAGACAAATGCAGATGGAGCAGCAAAGAGAGCTACAGTGCAGGAGTCCCAAGACTATGTAAAGCTAGAAGGTTGCAACAGTGTGAGATGCATTGAGTGTTACAGTAGCTCAGAGGTCACAGAGGGAGCACTTGTCAACAACAGGTAGAGATTCAACATCAGAGTATGGTTCTAGCCCAACAGAGAGGTCAGTGGGGAGTTTTCTTTGTTTTGAGAGTTGTTGGAGCAACCACACTTAGTAGAAGTGTTGCATGCAGAACATTCTAGAGTTACAGGATCAGGTTCGAGTGGAAGCCTTTCTTGTTGAGAGGGAGAGTTGAAAAATGTGCAACAAGAAATGCTAAAAATAACACTGCTAAAAATAGCATTTTAGGTACCAGTGCTGGATTAGGCAACAGGGAATGAAAATTTTAAGTTCTCAAAATAGAAGTTCTATTTTTAGCAGTTTAGGATGGATTCTTATTTTAGTCAGTCCCTAAACTAAACATAGGAAGTAAAATTTGAATTTGGTATCAACAACAGTTTGGATATTAATTAATTAATTCATCTTGAGTTAATTAGTTAAGGAAATTCAATCTTGAAGTCTAAGCGAGGACATGCAACAGTTTCTCCATTACTTGAGGAATTTAACCTTCAGTTAAAGAGATAAGGATGAGTTGTAATATTGAGTTGTAATTAGTTGACTTAGGTTAACTTAGTCAAGTCCAGTTAGATTAATTTAACAGTTTTTTTAAATTAATGAGAGTTCAGTTAATTAATGCTTGCATGAATGTAACTACTGTAATTCAGATAACTGAAGATTCACTCATGGATATCTCATGCATGTTATTTCAGTTAGAGACCCAGTTGAGATCAGATGGAGGGACAGTGTACTATCAGCTGCTAGGATATTCCTTAGTGAATATTCCTTGCATGCAGAAGGAATATTATTCCTTATGGATTGTGCAATTGGACCTGAGGTTACAGTGAGTGTGATGAGGCCAATTCACACATGTGATATCATTGGACCCCAACCAAAACTGCGCAAGGAAATAGGAGTCTTGGAGGGCTTGAGGAAGATATATTCTATGTCTATTGATTCTGTGAGTTGTATTGTTTGAGTGCAGAGAGATCAGGATATCTTGAGAGCTAATTCTTTTTGTAACTTGAACATGATTTCCACTTGTATGATAATACAAAGTTGGAGTTTTAGGCTGGTGCTTTCCCCAGTGATATATCTTCTGTGTTATGGTTGATTGCTTCTCATTCTCAATTATATCTATTCATGCTTGATGATGCTCATATCTTTTTAAGCTTCCGCAAAGTTTATGGTAGAAGTAGATCAAGTATTATGCTTTAGGGCATTGCATATATCAGGCGATCTACAGTGAAAATTATACATGTTTTATGTTTGGAATTAGGGTGTTGTGACTGGCATGAGGATACATATGTTTTTTCTTGTGCACAGTGGTAACAAACAGCTTATGAATAGTCTTGCTTATTTGAATATAATTCGTTATCATGGTTAACTCATGAGCGGTCTCTGATTCGAAGCTATATTAAACATTAGTTGCAAGTTTTATTTGTAGAAATAGGAATGTGTATTCTTGTTTGAATAATTAGATTGTAATTAAGCTTAAAGACAACCTTGTTCATCGGTGAACACAGTAATTGATTCATCTGGACTTGGAATCTATATATGATGTTTTATCTCTTTTATTATGCTCCTGTAGGTAGAATCAGTATAGATAGGACTTGATACTTATAGGTTATCTGCTTCTTTTGTTGATTTAATGGAAGTCTTCCTGTGGGGAGCAATATTTCAACACTTACAATAGTTTACGGGATCCTTTGAAACCCATTGGAACTAGCCATTCCAAACGAAAGAAGATCTAATCAGGGTCTGTGATCGAGTTGGTTCCCCTTTATTGGCATAGCAAAAATTCATCGTGTCAACAAATATGGTGCTAGAAAGAGGTCGCGAACTGTCGTCCATAGCTTTCAGAATTTCATCTATAAACGTCGTGCATGGATTTGAAAAGGTTGATGTATGGAACATAAAGTTCGAAAATATCCTTCTGCCCATTTGGAAGAGCCTCATTTCAAAGAAACAAAGGTCCCTCTGAGTCCCCTGTTTGGGTCACCCAAGGAAGAGAGACTGTGGGAGTATCCTGTCACTCAGGAACTACCAGTCAGAATACTTGTACTTACGCTCGTTCCCTACTCAACTCCCTATCTTTCACTCTTTACCTCTGACAATTGAAAGAAATCCAAGGATTTGTCCCATAAACAATGAGACATCTGTAACCCCTTCTCTTGAAGATATTATGATAGAGTCCTTGCAATGTATCGACACTCATTGGGAAGAAATTCTTGAATATCCCATCTCTAGAGGTGATTCATGCTCATAAAATCAAGGAAATAGGCATCCCTAGCTTGATTTTGAAAATCCTAACAAAGAACACCTAGGGGAAACCTTCAACCAGAACCTCCCTAATCATACTATGGCTAATGTTCCTCCTTTAGGTGGGAATCAAACTCCACCGCCTCCTCTAAGTGGGAATCAACCCCCACCTCCTCTAGGAGCACTCCCTCCCTGGCTTGCATAGGATGTTGTACCGGTACTTGGGCAACAACATGCCTTACCGAGGAACGCAGAAAGAGTATTTCCTAAATTTGACCATGGGTGGGGAGACACTGCTGATAACCATATTCACTCTTTCTTCTTAGCCGTGCGCATGTTAGGGGTAGCCGATGAAGATGTGGTATGTCACTTGTTCCCTTTTACTCTAATTGGTATGACTGCCACATGGTACTTTAGCTTGAGAATAGGATCGACCACCTCATGGGGTGCCTTTCAGCAGGCATTCTTAGACAAGTTTAGCGATGAAAAAACACCTGCGACCTTAGTTTTAGAACTATCCCATTTAAAAATGGAAACCAAAGAAAAGGTCAAGGATTTTAACATCCGATTTAACACTTTGTTCAACAGAATCCCAGCTAACACTAGACCTACTGATGAGGTGCTCATGGAATTCTACATCACTGCTCTCCTTGTCCGTACCGCAATGTGGGTTAAAAGGAGTAACGCACAAACCTTACAAGGTGCAATCAATAAAGAAATAAAATTCAAGAATGAAATGATCAGTCTCACAACATGTCATCATATGATCGAAGAAAAGAAATCATATCAGCCATCCAAGAAGAATAATGGGAGTGATAACAAAGTGGCTAAGATCAAAGAAAAGGACACCACAGATGTGGAAGGTTTGCATCGGATCATTAATAAATTGACAAACACAGTCATCGATATGAAAAGGAATTTTGGAGAGGGTACAAATGGGAATGGAGGAAATTATGACAACATAAAATCCTTCCGACCTTTCTATCGTAAGAATACAGAAGGTGGTTATGGTCAACTTGCATTGCTTGCTCCACCCAATGAAGGGATTTTAAATATGGAAGAGGAGGCTCTTATCGGATCACTTCTTACCAAAGAAGAACCTATAGTAGAGCTGGAGCTAGAACTAGAAGATGAGGAAGAGTACCAAGTAGAAGAGCCCTTGGACGAGGTATCTCAAATCAATGTACTATGGGATTTCTATATAAATGGGAACGATGATGACGAAGGAAATAGTACATCAGAAATCCACACTAATGTAATCCACACACGAAGTAAAGGGCCACTTGCAAGCGTGATGAAGCCTGTAGACCAAAAAAAGAAAGATGTTCTCCCTTCGAAGGCATCCACTGCCAAGTTTCCTGTTGAGAAGAATAAACCTAGTGGTGATTCCAAGAGCACTCTAGTCGTGAACTATCCAGAGAAAGATAATACATCTCCAAATGCAACGAAGGAAACTCAAAATGGTAAACTCCCACCTAAGAACAACAAAACGGTATGTTTACTCTACCCTACCCTATTTATAACATTGGCTACAATATTGTAGATGATCTTAAGAGATCTCGAGCTAATATCACATACTTTGATTTGTTAAAGTTAACACGGAAAAGGGATCTACTTTTGAAAGCTATGAATGAACAAAATTGCAAATCTCCCACTAATCCAAGTATCCAAACCAAGAAGTTGGTGTCTAGACTTGTTATAAACCCCAATACAGCCCAAACGCCATTAGCCATGGAAGCCACTCTGTCAAAAATGAATCGAACGCCTCAAGGTGTCAATGCAGCCATGATAGGAAAGAAATCAAAATCCATGACTCCACCTTTCCTTATCACATTTGAAATCTTCAACATCAACGTATACAATTTCCTGATAGATTCTGGTGCCTCGTCCATTGTTATGCATTACGTTGTTGCTAAAACACTTCATGCAATACCCGAGAAAACTGAAACTGAAACTATGCAACTAGACAGAACGAATGTAAAAATAATTGGAGAATTGAAAGATGTGCTGATTCAGATGGCTACCAAACCAAATTACACACAAGTCATTGACATAGTGGTAGTCGACATACCCGAGGCATATGGAATGCTACTTAGTAAGGACTAGTCAACAAATCTGAATGGGTGTTTCTCAACTGATTGGTCCCATCTCTTGTTGCCTCAGAAGGGAAAAGGTGATATGCTGAGAGTTGATCGAGAAAGATATATGAAGTATGTAGTGACAAAACTAAATGACCCCAATGAACCTATAATGTTTACCAATTCTATCATTGGGAATTATAGTTTCAACATTTGTACCACAGAAACTTGTTTTAGAGAATTCCATGCAGAGACAGTTGAAGAAACTGCAATATACACACAGTTGGAAGCTCTCCCCCACAATCCAACTGATGAGCTACACTGTAATATGGTAGATGATAGGGCCAATTTCATAGAAGACAGTTCATTTGATATAACATCAGATTCTATGTTTTGGACACTCTAGTTTGATGGCTCTAACTGCCTAGAAGGTGCAAGTGCTGGGAGCATTCTCATTGACCCGCAAGGGAAATAACATTTGATGGCTAGCCGATTGGAGTTCGCATGCACCAACAACATGACAGAATACGAAGGCTTGCTACAGGGCTTGAAGAAAGCCATTGATATGAAGGTGAGAAATCTTAAAGTTTTTCGTGACTCACAGATAATTGTGGACCAGGTAAGGAAAAGGATACATTGCAATTCACCACACCTAGTAAGATACCAACATGAGGTATGGAGCTTAATTGATAGTTTTGATTCTTTTAACATCACACACATACCTCAATGGAAAAACCCAGATGCTGATATAATGGCTGGTATGGCTGCGAAATGTTTTCCTGATCTTAGATTAAACAAGAATAAATATTATGTTGAATTTATTTTTAGACCATCTGTACCTGATAACATCTCAAATTGGCAGGTGTTCGAAGGTGATGAGAAAATACTTGAGTTCTTGCGTTGAGAAAAGACATTCAAAAATGCATTCATTGATGAAAAGGAGCATGACAAGCTTATGAATGGGAGCGAGGATGAGGAAAACATAGGGCGAGAAAGAAAGCCAGTCGTTCCCTTCAGGCCCGTTATGATTTATCGCCTGTTCCAGCAATGGGACCTAGATGTCATAGGTGAGATCACTTCGAACTCTTCACAGCATCATAAGTATATACTCACGGAAATTGATTACTTCACCATATGGACCGAAGCCATCCCGCTTCAGAAGGTTAACAAAGACGAGGTAATATCTTTTATTGAGAAATTTATTATCAACAGGTTTGGCAACCGTAACGCTCTCATATTTGATAATTTTTCTTATTTTTCAACACTAAAATTGACTGAATTTGCTATCGATAAATCAATTTGCATAAGGTATGCATCAAGCTATTACCCCTAGGGGAATGGAGTTGCAAAGTCCTCAAACAAAAACCTCGTCTGCATAATCTGTAAATCTATTGCCGACAACCAGAGGAATTGGCAAAACGCTCTAACAAACGCCCTTTGGGCTGATAGGGTCACCCCAAAAGTAGCATTAGGAAACTCCCCATACTTCCTCGTCTATAGATAGGAAGCCATATTGCCTCCCAACGTTGCCCTACCCTCTTTACAGCTCTCCCAAGCCTCAAGAGGGAACCCTTCAACCTTACTTCAAAAAGGATCAACCAACTGGTGAGGTTGGAGGAATTGAGAGATAATGCCAGAAACAAGTTCAAGAATCACCAAATGATTTTGAAGAGATGTTTTGATCGCCATCTGGTAGGAGATAAAGATTACCAAGTTAGTGACCTTGTCCTGAAATGGGATAAGTTGAGTGAGCCAAAAGGTAAGCACACGAAATTCCAACACTTATGGCTCGACTCGTTCGAAGTTGAGGAAAAAATTGGTCAGGGAACCTACAGATTGAAAACTTTACAGGGAGAAACCAAAAAACTCCCTGTTAATGGCCAACATCTTAAGAGATAATTGCAGTAGCCACCACATGGTGGTTACCTCCTGAGTAGGTTAGGATTCATTTTATTTTTCTGTTAGCTTAGTTATATTTTCATCCTGTCCGTTCTTGTCTTGCGCAAAGTTTATCTTCTTGCTATTTTGAATTTCAGTCCTTTTCAGTCAGTTGATTTCGGTCTTTCAGTCTCATTTTCACCTTTTATGACTCTCTTCCGATTTCCCTCATTCGCCACCTTCAACCTTTTTCTTCCCTCATTAACCCGCTGGTGAGTTTGCAGATCCAAAATTCATTATTACCTTGCAAATCAAGTGAACCTTTGATGAGCCTATGAGAACCAGAAAATCAGCGATAAATTTTGAATCGAAGCCACTCATTGGCATCTGTTGGGAACTAGGTAGGATCCGTTGATAACCTAGACACCCAAACCATGTAGGGACATATTTATAAAATGAAAAATGTATAACCACGGTTGGACTGGCATGGCAAAACGCTGCATTTTTAAAATCCCCCCTAGACCTAGCCTATACTTGCCTATAAGGTTTGCAGTTATTCTCCATTGGTTCTGCCCACCACACTAAAATTTCCAATATCTGTCATCTATAGGTAAACCTCCTTTCGTGGGCTAAGCTCATTGTCGTATATCGTGTGGTAAATTTCATTATGCTCTAGTCCTTGTGCCTAAAAATAGAAGGACTTATTTAAAAGAAAATAAAATTTCAAGTCCTTGTGCCAATCTGGAAGGACAGGTTGTTTGGGAAGCTGGTTGGAGTAGGGACTGTTATTGGACTCAGAGTACCGATTGACATAGCAAGCCCAACCTTGCTTAAGCGGTTTAAAAATATGGCATGATCCATGACTGTGCCCCATTCAATCATACGAAAGTATAGCACAAAAAATTCTTACATAAAGTGTGGATAAACATATCTACATATATTCGTCAAGTTTGATGCGCGATAAAGAGCTGAGGTACACACCTAAACAGGTATTGACAAACAAGTGATGGCCCCAGAAAGATTTTGAAAGTAGAAAAAAGGTAAAGGAGGGTCAATAAATCCCATAATACAACCATTGGAGAATCCCTGTCAAAACCCTATCAGTAAGTAGAAGCTATTTGTCTTTATCCCGCCTAAAGCGATTAATGTTGAAGTGGAACCCGTCCCTGTTTGTCTATACATTTTTCATTTTGATTTTATCTTAACACCCTGATGTTCTACGGATCAAAGTTTATTTGGTAACAAAGATAACTAGTTTGCCTAGCTGTTCGCCATTTTTTTGTGGCCACAACCACCACCCTGGGGGAAAATTTGAATGGGTCCCCTAAGAAGTTTGATCTTTCGTTTTTGCGAATGATAATTGGAGTTGTCAGATGGAACTATGTCTTCAGGCTGAATGGTTCAATGGTTTAACAATTATGGTTACAGTGCATTTTGAGATTAAAATGGAAACTATGACTATGCATGCCTGAAGAGTGTCACGAAATGCTTGATACTATAATTCGTGGAATCAACCTAAGGGTTCCTGAAGGTTGAATCGTGTCCAATGTTGAAACCTTGCCTAAGATAGTAGGAGTTTGAGATCGTCATGTGATCCCTTCCCTTGATGCTTCCCCTGATACTTGAACTCTAGATTTCAGGGAAATTCCTTGAGGGCTCTCAGTTCACAGTATCGAACGTGAATAAGTGAAAACAAAATTCGAAAGAGATGCATCCCCATCCCGCCAAAAGACTTTAACCATTTCATCACATGGCTATATGTTTTGATTTAATCGTTAGTTCCCCATCACCTAGCAGGTTTAGAGCCATCATTGTGTCATGACCAAATAAATATCACTGCGCCCTCTTGTGACTTAGAGCCTGAAGGACCCACAAAGCTCCCAGTTACAGAGTTTGTCTCTTTATGAAAGTTTTGATGAAGGCAAGATTTATTTTTGGGAATTTCTATCATATCTCTCATAATCATAGCTAATGTTAATTATTTCTGTAGGCGAGGACCAAGTGAAGAAAAGCGAGGTCGGCGAGCTGATGCATAAGCATCATGAAGGGCTGCAACAAAAGATGCAAAGGGATTGTGAGGTGGTAATAAAATTTGGGAAAGTAACACAACCTTTGAATTATCATCATAGGAACAGCAGGCCTAGTCCACATGATACCTCTACTAGCTAGATTTTCGCTGTCATGTGTCGTGGCTTTGGGATAGAATGGGGTATGATGTCCTAAAATTCTGAGAAGACAGGAAGCAGAATAGATGTTGGTATAAGAGTCCTTATGTCACTCTAGGGACTCTAGATGACACCTATGCACCACCGATGTCGATATTGCAAAGACATACTGTGCAAGAAAGGGATATGAAACTGCCACAGTGTATAATAGAGGCACACTCTATGTTAAGTGGAGGTACTCCTGACATCGCAGATCTATCAGTTTGTTGTTACCTCCAAATACACCTTAAATCATGCCAGATGTTTGATGATGAGTGCAGTGTCTTCATTTACCTTCAAGAAATAACCAGGAATAACGTTCAATCGATACAGGTGAGAAGAGATGGCTTGCAGTCATTCTTCTTTCTGTCGGAATCCATTCATTTCCTCCAGGAAATAAAATGCTCCAACAAATGTGACCTTGATGTGTCAACGGTTTCATTGATCGTTCTATGTTTTCATATTTTAATTTGAATATTGAAAAGAACAGGAAGGTGGAAAGTCATGGAAGACCAAGGGTCAGTTGTCTTGCTGCATAAGTATTACCTATGGATATGGGTAAAGGACTTTTTTTTGGCAGAAGAGGGGTCGATTTTCTTATGCTAATAAAGAAGATTTTTTCAGACAAGAAGAAGCCTTTTTTCATATTCATTTTCCTTTTCTTTTATGATCAGGGTGTTGTGACTACCATGAGGATACATATGTTTTATTTTTGTGCACAGTGATAACAAACAACTTTTGAATAGTCTTGGTTATTTGAATATAATTCCTTATCATGGTTAACTCATGAACGTCTCTGATTTGAAGCTATATTAAACATCAATTGCAAGTTTTATTTGTAGAAATAGGAATGTGTATTCTTGTATGAATAATTAGATTGCAATTAAGATTAAATATAGCCTTGTTCACCGGTGAACTCAGTAATTGATTCATATAGACTTGGAATCTATATATGATGTTTAATCTATTTTATTATGCTATTGTAGATAGAATCAGTATAGATAGGACTTGATACATATAGGTTAGTTGTTTATTTTGTTGATTTAATGGAAGTATTCCTCTGGCTACCAATGTTTCAACACCTACAATAGTTTACGAGATCCTTTGAAACCTGTTGGAACTAGCCATTCCAAATGAAAGAAGATCTAATCGGGGTCTATGATTAGGTTGTTTCCCCTTTATTGGCATAGCAAAAATTCGCCGTGTCAACAGAACCTTGCTAAGACAACCGTTGCACTCATTCGAACTGATCTGTGAATGTTGTACGTGTTATATTACCTTGTATGTTGTGATTGCCACATCAAAGTGGACTGCTCCGCCGGAAGATTTGTATGTCCTTTGTCTTGTGTGTTCCTATCTAAGTTGGGATTGATCCCTTTCAACCTGGAACTCACCTTCACCCTCTTCTCCTCATAGTGAAAGAACCATTGATAAAAGTACACTTTCCCTCACCAAGCACGCGAAACTCACTTCTTGAAGAAAAAGCAAACCACTTACCTATGATGACAAGCAAGAGTTGAGGCAAATCCTTAAGACAAATGGTGTGAGGTCTAGTTGGGACTTCATACTGGGGTGATCCCCTAAATGTTGGTGGGTCTAGCACCATCAATATTTTTGGCACTAGAAGGAGGGCAATGAGTTGTACATGGCTAAAATTCCCCTCCCACTCACCTATCAACCATCTGGTCAAGGTAGTAACTCGTGCCCCCTATCTCACGACTCTGTAGTTGGTTACTCCTTACCTCTAAAAATTGAACACGAGATTTCATATCAACACCTTCGCTCCGTCTATCCCATCACTCACCAGTTTGTGAAAGTAGATGGACTGGTCCCAGGTGTACAACATCTTCCACACACATCTAATAAGCCAAAAGCCACTACCATAGGTGTTGTTGTATCATCGGTGGAGATAGTAGTCCTTGCCACTCTTGAAGGTTTGGAAGAAGATATTGAAGATGGAGAGGAACCTTCAATCTTCTTTGAAGACGAACAAGGCACTCTTGTGATCTTGGGATTGAACTCTAGTATAGGAGGTGGAGGGGGAGGCAACAGAGGAGGTGGATGCGGAGATGAACCAATAGTCTCAGATCTAGAACCATTAGAATCCGAAGGAGAGGAAGAGGACGAAGAAGTCAAAGAGATGGCTGAACCAAATCTTGAATGGATGACTCAGGGACCATTGGCTCTCTTGGTTGTTTTGCATAAGATGTCAAAAGGAGCAGAGAGAATGAACATCAAGTTTAACCCTGACAACATGGTGAAGGTAGAAGACCACTTAGAAAACTTCTAGCAATAGTTGTAGACCCTTGAGGTATGTTATGACGACGTAGCATGTAGATTGTTTCGATGTACCTTGGATGGCCGTGCAGTTGCTTGCTATCATAACCTTCCACCCAAATCCATACAGATCTGGGGTTCTTTCAAATGTATGTTCCTTGAAACGTTTGCTGATGACAAGACCCTAGCCATGCTTCTCAAAGAATTGGGAAGCCTCAAGATGGAGGGAAAAGAGAAAGTGAAAGGCTTTAATCAAAGGTTTATGTGTATTTTGAACAAGTTTGCAGCAGACACCAAACCTCATGACTCCATCACTGTTGACTATTACACGTCTACACTGCCAACCACCATTGCATAGTTCGTCAAGCAAGCTGCAAAGCCAACACTTTTAGAAAGTTGTGAAGATTCTATTGTTGTTGAAAAGGACTTCATGCCATTGGAGTCATCAAGGATGACGAATGAACAAAAGACTCCAACGATGCGAGCAGAAAGCCCCAAGAAACAATGAGAAAGGGTAGAGACAAGGAAACAACTGATATTGAGGCCCTCACTTGCCTTGTCAAGAATTTGACCATCGAAATGTCTGAACTCAAGCAGTGGAAGATGGACACATTCTCGAGTAGTCATCTGCCTAGACAGAGATGTGAAGCTGATTCATCAAGCAAACAGCTTGTTCGGTTCCAAATTTGCACAGAAGCCTGTGTTCCAACTCGAGCAATGTGTTGATCCTAATTTTTTCTCCTTCCACCAAGAGTTTCATTCCAAGAACTCTTGTTCAAATTGGAAGCGAGTTGTTACCTCTGTCTGCATTCATACACTCAATGGATATTGTGACATATAGGAGCAGCTAGAAGGCACTGATGATAATGAAGACGTTGCACCTGATCAAGAACCAAGTTCTGGACATGTGGTGAACTCATATTAGTGCTTTCAAGTAATCTTGAAGACAAACACCGAGAAGGAGCCCCAAAAACAAAATGATCGTTACAATCTTAGAAGTAAAGGGGCTCCCCATACACTTGGGGAGCTGCAAGATAAAGTGAGACAACTGATAAAAAAGGTTGATCCACCGGCTACCTCCAAGCAACAAACACAAAGAAAGTCCAGGAAGACAATGGCGGATAAGAATACATCCATGAGATGCAATTGTAGAACACTCCGTTGAACAACACAAACATCCACTCCACCCCAGACACCTCGATGAGTCTACCACCTCTGGATTACAACATAAAAGATGACATGAAGAAAAATCAAGCGAACATCAGTTTATTCGAGTTAGCGAAAGTCAAGAGTCAGTGAGATATCTTGTTGTACGCATTGGGACAAAAAGCAACAAAAAATGTCGCCTTTACCAAAAAGGGAGCAAACACACCTCCCAGATCACTTTCAACTATGCTCAATACACTCCAAATGAAATAAGAAAACTCAAGTTGTCCCCCATTCCTGCTTTCATTTGAAGTTTTCAACTACAATGTCCACAACTACCTGGTTGATTCTGGCGAGGAAGCTAACGTCATGCCACTCTTCATTGCTAAGTAGATCAAGGCACGATGGAGCGAAACATCTGCGAGAATCATCCAACTTGATAGAACATCAGTACCAGCCATTGGTGAACTATGTCATGTGATCATCCGACTATCCCATGATAGTCGAGTCCACCAATGCATCAACATTGTTGTTGTGGACATATTGGAAGCATATGGCCAGAAACTCAGCAGAGACTGGTCCAACAAGCTAGATGGATATATTTCTATAGACTGGTCTCACATATGACTTCTGTACAAGGGAAGATGCAACCAAATCCAGGTGTTATCAGAGAGGTATATGAAATACAATGTCACTCCCCTTAATGACAAGAATGAACCATTGGCCTTCATAGAACTCATGTTTGGAAATTGTCTCCTGGAAAATACATTGAAATGTTATCCTGCACGAACAGCTCCAAACTCATTAGGAAAGTAGTTGGGACTCCTTCCTCACCAAACTTATGATAATGAAACTTGTACAATTTGTTTTTCTAACAGTAGTAGTAGTAGCAACAACGATAGTAGCAATAGTACCAGCACGCCAAACGAACCATGTATAGACAAGCTGTGGACCATGAGTCTTGACAAATCAAGGATACATGATGGCTCAAAGATCGAGTGTATCTCAGTCATCCAAAACAATGGACAATGCTTGATTTCAATATTTTTTAAGCTCAAAGCCACAAACAATGATGATGAGTATGAAGCACTCATGCTAGACAAACGAAGGACCAACAATACGAAAAAACAAAGCAACCTGGGAATCTAACATGATCCAAATATGGCTAACCTCGATACAAGGTACACACTACAGCAACAACAAATCATTGACCGCTTGATCGAACAATACCAGGATGGGTCTACACAAGTAGATGATGACCTGAGTACCCACTATACGCAAGCAATCTAACATGGTATTCTAGGTAAAGGAGGAGGAAATCCATTACAGCAAAGAACAAGTAACACATACATGTTGTTTGCACTCCTTTCACCAAAAATATTGACCAACATTTTAATTGTTTGGATTACTTGCCAAGTTCGTCATCATACTTGGTTTTCTAATTTAAATCCTGCACGTAAGAAATCTGGCAAGATTCGCTTAAAAATTGACTTCAGAAACTTGAACCCTTCCCAAAATAAAAACAACTACCCCATGCCATAATCCGAGCCCATGTTGCCTGAAACAATGATGTTGTTCTCATTTGAAGGTCTTCTGGAATGCCGCCAGGTTTTGTTAGTGGAACCCGGTGGACTTGAACTAGTCTACGAGAATATTGGCCCACACACGTATCATTTACAATCATTGGACGAGAGGATTGAAAACCTTCCTATCAATGGCCAAGACCTCAAACTTTACTGTCAATAGGTCGGTCCATGCCCATGCCATGTACATAGTCTGTTTGTTGCTTGTTCTTTCATTTGGTTTGTTTTTCTTATTACCTTTTCGCTTTGTTTGATTTTGCTTACTATTTTTGTTCACGTTTGTTTTGTTTGTTTGATATATTACTATTTATGTTTCCAGAAATAAGTGCTGCCAACTACCACGTTCTAGCTTTTGAATAGAGTATGTGGCTGAAATTCGAAGAGACTTGTGACACTGCAGCACTTGGCCAATCTTGTGTCCATCTTGTCTGTGCTTGGTTACAACTTTTGGTTGATGAAGTCCTGAAGGAAAATATGAACCACCTGTAAGGGAAGCTTTTGTCCAACCATGAACCTGTGTCCACACTGGGAAGCCCCATGCCTATACTCAGCCTTCTGCTCTGTGTGTTTAAGCTCATCCAACTAGTAGAAATAGAGAAGGGGAAAATCTAAATGAGCAAATCTATGTCAGAGGTCTTACATGCTTCTATGAAAGAACAACCTCTTCTTCTCTCAATAAGTCAAGATATCTCTTCCGCCCCAAAAATAAATAAGTTCCTACGCAAAGTCCTCTTGAAAAATACAAAGGCGAAAGAAGAACAACCACAAGGGTCAGTTTCACCCTTGTGCTTAGAGGCTATTCATTAGACTTGGAGAAGGATTGTTTGGAGAGTTTCTTGGCTTGGACTTGGATTACCACTCAAGGAGTTCCTTTCAACATCAAGGTTATGGTTGTAAGCTTCCCTTTATTCTTTAAATAATATACAACTACTGGTTCATCTTCCCAAAATATATATGTTCATCTATGTATTAGCTTGGCATTCCTTGATCAGCTAAGTAGGTTATTATTGGATTTTCTATTGGTTTTGGCATGATTTTTTGTCTCTTGATCACTTGTGCAGGTACACAAGCGCTAAAAAAAGCAGGAACAAGTCTGTGATACATGCAGATCGAGGGTATCGAAAAAGGAAATCAGAATAGCATCAGAACAAGGTAGTTCATCTCTCTCGTTCTACTTTTCAATTATAATCTAGGAACATGTCTATTTGATTGTCACTTCAGTTGCTAGACCCACTCATTGGGCTAGAGGTATCATCTCTGTCCATAGAGAGGATCAACCTTGTCAACACCCCCTGTTAGTCTAGGTTTGGTTAAACAATTCCAAGATAGGAAGGCCCATTTCCTGGCTTTTTGTGGCCCTTGTCAAAGGAATCTCTTGAAAATATTTGTCATTTCAGTGCAAGCAGTTTTGCGCACAGCAAGTCCTGAGAGTTGATAGATGGGGATCGATTGCAGCACTGCTTTCAGGAGAATTACTGTACTTTCCATGCCCAAAAGGACCATATTTGAAGGCGGGCTTATAGATGATCAAGAAGAGCCTTCCAGCTTGAAACTCTGGGGGAGTTGAAGCTGAGGGGAATACCCAAGTATCTTGAGGACAGGGAGCCAATACAAAAACCCAATATTTTGGCAAGAAAGGACTGAGACTAAACAATGGTGTTAAAGAAAAAAATATCTAAGTTTACTTTATTAATCTAAGTTCCTGAGGCTTGCATAAAGTCTTGAAGAATGATCAAGAAGGATCTTGCCTCTTTGAGAGTGACTTGGAAGAACATCATGATGTAATCAACAAACTATTGATGTTTTAAGGGGAGATCATTCCCCCACATGTGCATCCATTTGAATTGACCTTCTTGAACCTTCGCTTTTATATATCTACCCAGACCTTCCACTGCTAAGATAAACAGGAAAGGGGGTATCGGGTCTCCTTGTCTGAGCCCCAGGGAGGCATTGAAGGTCTGAGTAGGGGACCCATTGAGGAGAATAGAGAATGTGAGAGATGATATAAGGGAGGTTATCCATTGAATCCATCTAGGGTCAAAGCGAGAGAGTTGAAGGATACACGGACGGTAAGTCCAACTCAGATAGTCATAGGATTTAGTTAGATCCATCTTAATCATCATGCCTTTTGGTTGAAGGCTTTTGAGGGAGTGGATGGCTTCTTGAGTAGTAACTATACCGTCCAGGATTTAACGACCCTTGACAAAGCCAGTCAGCTCCGAGGATACTAAAGCTAGGAGAATTGATTTAAGCTGATTCACCATGATTATAGAGAGGATTTTATAGATAACATTACATAAGGATATAAGCCTGAAGCCCTGAGGCTCTTTAGAATGTTTAGTTTTAGGGATTAAAACTATAAAAGTAGAGTTGATGGCTGGATGTACCTTCCTTAACCTTCTGGATTCTTCTACCACCTCCAGGATGTATTTTCCCAGAATTGACGAGGCTTCCTAGAAGAAGTTTTCCGTGAATCCATCCGGTCCTGGCGCTTTGTTTTTGGCCAAACCTTTGACAACCTCCTCCACATCTTCCAGCGTAACAACTCGCATGAGTGCTAGGTTCTAATCTCTGATGAACAATTGGGGTATGTGTCTGGTTATCCGGTCAATAGCTTATGATCTATCAGGGAGTGACTTTGACAGGATATTTTGGAAATGGTTAACCAACAAGTTTTCCATATCTTCATGTTGTACCAATCTATTCCCTCCTGGATCTAGCAGCGTGAATATTTTATTATGTTATCTATGTTGTGTCATGTATTTATGAAAAGCGCGGGTGTTCCTTTCTCCTTCCCAGAGCCATTGTACTCACAATTTTTTCTTCCATAAAATATCTTCTTTCTTCCTCCTTTCCTCAATCTTGGTTAAGAGCTTTCCCTCTTCCACAACTAAGGAACCTGAGCATCGATTCCTTATCATTTGATATTGTACATGTTGCATGAGAACCTGGAGTTGTTCTTGGACTTACTGGATATGCCCAAATTCATGTGCAAATCCACTTGCATGTTCCTGAACAGTTCCATTTCTAGTTCCTCTCTTCTTATACCCCCTTTTTTCTCTGCTAGCGAGGTTATCAGGTTAAAATCTCCTCCTATCAACTTGGTTTTCTTAGTGTGCAATTGACACAACTTCCCTATGCTCTGTAGGAAAGCTTCCTTCTCTCCTAGAATGTGAGGACCATAGACTTATGAGATTAGAACCCATTCCATGGTTCCAGTGTGTTGAAAGAGCCATGACAAGATGTAGAGCATGCCCATCGAGAATTCCATCATTACCTCTGCAGGGTTCCAGAGTATGGAAATACCTTCCGCACTTCCTTTTGCATCTATTGCTAGTGCTTCATACTTAGGCCAGATTCCTCTAAGTATTTCCTCTATTTTTTCTCCTGATAGCTTGGTTTCTTAGAGGAACACTATTTGAGGCTTCTCCTTTTGTAGGCGATCTTGTAAGTATCTATGCTTACATCGACTATTGAGGCCTCTCACATTCTAGGAGATTACTAACATTGAGAAACTTTGTGTAGTTGGTGGAATACCGTTGATAGTGCTATTACCCTTCTAGAGTTAACTAGCATCTCGCCCACCATTTGGATTGACTCCTAAAGGGTTTTCCTTCCCCTTTTCTTCCCTGCTTTACTTTGGGTCTATGGCTCCTGCGAACTTCCCAATTACATCCCAGGTTGATCCACTAGATCTTACTGTCATTGGCCTTGGTTAGCCATGTATTACTCGAATGTTTCTCTATGCAGTTTCTTTTGGTATTTTGGTATAAATCTTTCATCTAGGTGTCGCCACTCATTCAGAAGACCTTTTAGAACGGCTTCCTCCATGCTCAGCTCCTCCTTGGATGCATCGACCTCCATTGCGGTAAGGTCAATTGATTGTTCATGTTTCTCTTTATCTGGCAGTTCTGTTTGGGATTTCCTCTTTGGTGTGATTATTGGTTTGGACAGCTCTTGTTCTTGGTCCAGGTCCTCTAGTAGTCCCACCTCTTTTGAGGTTTCCCCTTCCTCCTGCAGTACTTCAAACCTGTTCTGTTTTACCTTTTGCTTTTGATGGTTGGAGCATTGATTCTGCTATACCTTTGTGTTCTTCTTTTTGTGTGGAACTTCCTTAAACCCCTCATTCTTGTATTGTGGTGAGGTTTGTTCCTGTGATAACTTAAACTCTTCTAAACCAGATTGATTCAGTGGGCATGCTTTGTACAGATGACCATATTCATGACAATGGTGACAGCAAAACAATATGTGCTCATAATCCAGAGGTTCCTGCCAAACCTTGTCTTCGTATTATAATTCCACTGATTCTGGGATGGGTTCCAAGATATTCATATAAACACAGATGTAGGCATAGGATGTATATCTTCCCCTACAAGTAGACTCTGCTATTTTAAAAAATCTACCGATTGAGTTTCTCATACCTTCTAGGATTTCAGGGTCCCACAAATCAATTGGTAGGGAAAAGAGGGGAACCTAGACATAAGCCGCTAGGAATTTCTCCCTGTCTGGCTTGTAGCATTCCTCCCAACATCACATGAAGAGACCTATATTGTTGTAGAAATAAGGGCCATTTTCAAAAGCTCTTTCCTTATTTTGCAGATTCAAGAAAATTATTGTAAAAAATCCTCAGGCTCCCAGCTTTAGTTCTATATGGCCTTTTGGCTTCCAATTTTGCTGGATCCATTTGATCAGGTCCTTTTCCATTGGCCAAATGCTAATAAACTTGCATATCATAGCATGGTATTTCATATAGTTTTGATATTTCTCCAATTTATTAGTTGGGATCACGAATTGAGGTTTCTTGGTTTCTCTAGGGAGGAATTTCGCTCGGATTCATGACTGCCACTTGGATCCGAGAAAAGGATCAGTTCTAGGGTTGACATTCTCAGGGGAGCTGGGTTGATTGTGTGGATCACCGCTTGACTCTCCAAAAACTACACTGTGGTAGGAGGGTATCACTCCCTCCCAAACTAGGGCTCTCATCGCCCCTATCAGATTTAGGCTTTGTCATATCGATAGTAGAGCGATCAAGGTCAGCGTTCGAGTAGGTTCACGAAACACTAGCAAAGTCTGATATTATTCTTCCATTCATTAAAAAAATACATTTTTCAAAATTTAAAAATTACACCCAGCATCAGTCTTACCAAAATCCAATATTTTATAACATTACAATATTAATACTGAGAATTTTGTATCACATGGCTGGTTTGAAACGTGTCGACCAAATATTGGCAATGTGATTTTTTCCAAAACTCTTCATAAATTAACATGTTATGGATCACAAAAGCTTGAATTCGAATAATATTGTGAGTTGCCCGTCACCATCAAGAGGTAGAATTGTCGTTCTTCATCTACATTAAGAATACAATTGTGAATTGCCATAACCAATTGTGAGTTGTCCATCACCATATGGAAACATGATGATCTAAATAAAGCTGAGAGATTCTAATAATTACTGCTGTATTTTATTTTTTCATCTTTTGTTGTTTGTTTCTCGTGGCACTCACTTTTTTTTATTGGGAAGGTGTGCATATATGATGTTGATATCATGTTGTAAACTCTGACATTTAAATTTCAAGCCTTCTCATAAAGGTGGGAAGGAATTTAAAAATGTGTGTCTATACTTTTAGATAGTACTATTGTTGTTATTATATATTTGAAGTTATAAGTAAAGACGTAAACGTATTTTTATAATTTAGTTGATTTAAATAATTAGAGATTCAAATGAGATTATTTCCTTCTCCTATTATACCATATACCATGTGAAGTCGAGTTGAGTAAAAAGATATTAAGTCTCCAATGATATGCATCCAAAGGAAATGATGGTTTAGTGATAAGAATGGATTGTCTTTGGGATATGTTGTGGGAGCTTCAAAGATGGACAATGCAATTTTTGTAACTTCACACTAAATCTTATTTAATGAATCCAAGTTTGCTTGCATCAAATCCACTTCACTTCAAACATTGTTAACATAGTCATGGATCCCAAGCTTCTAGACACTAGGGTATCATTGACGCACATGTATTTGTGGAAAACACTCATGGTAATGTGGCAATCCTCTTCTACTCCACAATGTTCTAGATATCCTCATGCATGTTACTTAATTATTCATAAGCCTTAAATATAACCACTATTTAGTATTGTTGTGAACAAATCCAATTTTAGAAAGGAAAATTGTTTCCTTAAGCATGCAAATCATCATAATCATAAAATAAATCTTCAACAATACAACTACTACCATTACTACTTACATGATGTGAAGGTGAATTACAAGTTTTTAAATCCTTTTAAACCTCTATGAGGCTTATAACCATTAAAATATCTTGTATCATATAAACATATCGTGATTCTAACTAAACTTATCTTTTGATTTATTTGTTTGTATTTTCTTTACTTATATAAAACTATTTTATTTATTCACTTTGATACATATTAAATATTGTGAATAAAATTATTAATACTATAAGTATAGAAGCTTGTACATCAAAGTATAAAATACAAGAAGCTTGTACATCAAAATATAAAAATACAAAAAATATAACAAAATATGAAACAAAATTAGATACAATGGGAATATTTAATTAAATGCATTCTATTAAACAATGACAATAATTTTAGTGAAAATAATTAAATGATTAAACAAAAATTAAAATAGAATGAACTTTTATTTAGAAAGTAAAGATTATATGGGTTATAAATAATCTTATAGATTCCCATAGGCATTTTGTAATGTTTGAAAGACAATATAAGACTAGGTGAGTTGATACACAAGACAACCACAAAATTTATTAACTCTTTTAAGGTTTAAAAGACTATGTTGAATTGATAAGAAACTTGATCAAGTACCACCTAAGCATATCATATTCTTGTGGATTATTTTTCCAACATTGTATTCAAGTAAATATAATAATCTATACTTTGTTAGCTCAATTTGTAAATTAATATAAAGGGATTGAGATGAAGATAAAAGCTATAGAATAATTGCAAATCATTTTCTATGAAATTCATTGTACAAATTATTAGTTTTGATAACATTATTACAGGTCAATTTTCTATGTTATCCATTGTGCAAATTATTAGTTTTGATAACAATATTTGGCTCTATGTAAGATAAGCTTCCTTTTTCATTTCATATATTCTTTCTTATATATAATTTTATTTTTGTTATATTGAAAATATATACTATTATATAAGAAAATTAATATATTTTTTTTATTTAATTGAATTTTGAAAATATTTTTTTTTTAAATAAAATAAAATAAAACTTAATTTTAATCATTAATATTTCTCTAATAAAACAAAGTATATATATCTATATATATTATTTGAATTAAAAACATTATAAATATTTATAAATTTTATTATTTAGAGGTGCTCTACCACCGTTCCGGAAAAATATGGTAATAGCAATAAGAGTAGCTTGAAATACAATGACAAAAGCAATATAATGGTGAGCTTATTACAAATTTTCAAGAAATATCCTTACCAATGAATCATCTTTCTACATTATCCATTGAAATACAAAAATGTGGTTTAATAATTTGGCACCTATACATTTTATAATACATCTCTAATACATCATAGTTTGATGTCTTAATCTTAACTATAATATATGTGCAATCCTCACTCACCAGCCATCACCTTATTATCTCATTTTACCTACCTTATACAATTAAAACATTTTTTATTAAAATTATTTATTTAAAAAATATTTATAATTTAATTGAAAATAAACAAATTTAAGTGGTTTTCAAAGTAAGGGAGTTAATGAATAATTTTAACAAAATCCAACGTAATATATAATATATTTCGTTGTTGTTTGTCCCCACCCATCTCTTTCTTATCTCATTCAAGAAAATGACACCCACCACTCACTTCACAATGGAACACAGATTTTTTTTGGAACGTGGCGGCGTGGATTACTTTTACAACTTTGTCAACTTAGGGCAGTAATAAGGAAGGTGCATGCAAATTCAATAATGCTCATTTTAAGTCGCTTTCATGCCCGCGTTCAATTTCATGCATACCCAAATTCAATTTGATGCCCACGTTCAAGAAACGACAGTTCCACCGTCCATTCATAATAACGACAAGAAGTTTAATTTTTTTAAGAGAAGTTGAAATTTTGAGTGCGGCACAAGTTCCAACTATAGAAATTTTTCTTTTTTCAGTCGCTTTCATGCCCACGTTCAAGAAACATTGACCTCCCACTCAATAATGAGAACAAGCGGGGCAAAAAAATAATTTTAAACATCCCCATTCATAATCATGAGAATTAAAACAAGTGGGAATTTTGACTTCGGCCCAACTATTCAAAATTTTAATTTTTTACGTATCTCCACGGCATAATAATGACAATAACTTGATTTTGATTTTTTTTCAAAGAAGTGGGAATTTTGATTGCGGCCCACGTTCCAACTATTGAATTTTTTATTTTCCCAGTCGCTTTCATGCCCACGTTCAAGAAACGTTAGACCTCCCCATTCATAATAATGACAACAAGCTGGCAAAAAATAATTTTAAACACCCCCATTCATAATAATGACAACAAGTAGGGCCAAAAAAAGTTAAAACAAGTTGGAGTTTTGATTGCGGCCCAACTATTGAAAATTTTATTTTTTACTTCTCTCCAGGGGCAGCTGAGTTGCTTCACAGCTACTGAGTAAGAACGAAAGCTGAGTTGTCAGATCAAGTTAATTTCCAGCTGTTTGAGAGCGAATTTCTCTCAACCTCACTGTCAAAGCAGGTGAACCAGAACTGCGAAATAAATATACACACCCTCTGCATAGCCTTGGCGCAATTTGATTGAAGAGAAATCTTAATCTAGCTGGTGATTTAGCCGTGGGAAGAGCAATCTTAATTTTGCCTTGAAAGTTTGATTTGGGATTCACGCGCCGTATATCTCTTGAAGCCAATGGCCGGCGTTAGTACTGCTACTGGATTTGCAGCCAATGTGTCGAGCAATATTTTGAGCGGCTTTTGGAACAAAGTTGCTCAGGTTGTCAAAGACATTATTTCTTTGCCTCAAGCTGTCGCTGAAATGGAAGATCAGGCTCAACGTCTGGACAATGTAATACATGGTATAAACGAGAAGCTGGCTCAAGAACAAAAACCCCCTCAAATAATAGTTAAGGCTTGGCTGGACAAGGCGAGACAGGTCATTGAAAGTTCAGGATCTATCGGCAACGAGTACCAGCAACGAAGAAATTGTGTGAGTTGCTGCCCAAACTGTTTCTCCCGCTATGAAATCAGCAAACGCGTTGGAGATTGGAAAGTGAAAGTTGCTCAACTCCACTCAGAGAAGGAGGCCGATTTTCCAGCCAACGGAGAATACGGTGAGCTTACTCCGCCGACCCAGATGCCGATCCAGACCCCAAAGTTTTTTGGAAATGGAATAGAAGCTGCACAGTCGGAGCTTGAGAGTCTGTTAATTGAAGACATGAGCGTTCGAGTTATCGGTGTGTGCGGCATGGGGGGTATCGGTAAGACGTCGCTGCTTAAGACCATCAACAACAGCGACAAGGTATGCCAATCATTTAACCCCATCATTTGGGTCACCGTCTCCAAAGATCCCAAGATCTCAAATCTCCAAAATTGCATTGCTGGTAGATTAAACATAACATTACCAGATGAATACGATTTTGAAGGGCGAAAATCTGCACTGTACTCATATTTAAAGGATAAGAAATTTCTACTTATTCTTGACGATATATGGGAGAGTCTGGAGCTTCAAAGCCTAGGAGTGTCATTGGATGACACAGCTTGTAAGATTGTTCTGTCCACCCGGAGTACAGCTGTTTGTGCGCGAATGAGAGTGGGTAAGACCATCAGCGTGAAACCGCTGTCAGATGATGAGGCTTGGCAACTGTTTTGTAGCGGAGCTTTTGAGCATGGGAATGTTCCACAGGAAATGGAAGACATTGCCAGGAAAGTAGCCGGGGAATGCAAAGGTTTGCCCCTTGCTATAAATGTAATTGCTGCTGCAATGCGAAACCATAGCTATCAACATGAGTGGGAGCATGCTTTACATCAAATGCAAACAGTGGAGGAGACCTTCTATGACACGCACGATGAAATTGAAAAAGAATTATTTCAGTGCCTCAAATTAAGCTATAATGTTCTTCCAGAGTATATGAAGATTTGCTTTCTATATTTTGCAGCTTGTCCTGAAGATCATGAAATCTGGGTCCAAGATATTATAGACGTCTGGGTGGCAGAAGGTCTGGTCAAAGGCAGCGGAGAGAATTATTTGCCTGACACAGCGCACAGTTTTCTCAACTACTTGAGTGATCGCTGTTTGATTGAGGTGGTAAGCAAGGATTATGTGGGAAGGATTGAATATGTGAAAATACATGATGTTCTTCGCGATCTGGCGATTCGGGTTGCTGAGAACGAAAACAGGTGTTATTTTAAAGAAGCCGGACGGGGCGTGAGCAATTTTCCCTCAGAGGAAGTCGTGGGCGAGGGCTGTGAGAAATTGTCACTGATGAGCAATAATATACAATCACTCCCGACAACATTCGCATGCTCGTCCCTCTTATTTCTCATGTTGAGGGAGAATCGTGGTATTAAGGAAGTTCCTGGAAGCTTCTTGAACGAGTTGCCCTCACTGAGGGTCCTCGATCTTAGTTACACTGGCATAGAGTCTCTGCCGCCCTGCATCGGAAATCTGAAGCATCTTGCCTCCCTCCAACTAATGGAAACGGGCATCCGTGAATTGCCTGAAAGCATTGGCGACCTGAAGGAGCTACAATTCTTGAATGTTAGTTGGTGTAGACAATTACGGTGTCTTCCAGATAGGATAAGTGAACTCAAACGGCTGAAGGCCCTCAACATGAATAATTGCAGCAGTTTGGAGCATTTTCCGCGTGGGATCTCGCAATTGGTATCACTGGAAAGATTGGAGTTCGAGGAGGAGGCAAATGCAGAAAGAAAGAATGATTGTTTAAAGGACCTGCAAACTTTGAGCCGTCTCAGGGTTTGCCAGGTAAACATAAAATCGGCAGTTAAAGAGGGCGTTTTCGGAAATTGGTTAAAAATGAGAAATCTGCATCTGCATTGGAAGGATGCAAATGGTCAAGATTACCTTCCGCAGGATATGCAGGCGATGAAAGATCTAGAAAGATTGATTCTTGAAAGATGCAATGTGCAGCGACTGCCGAGTTGGGTTACTCAATTCCAAAAGCTCGCAAGCCTTTGGCTAGATGATTGCAATGAGTTGAAAGATCTCCGGGCGGAGTTGCCATGCTTGAGACAGCTGTGCATATCGGGTTGCGATAAGTTGGAGGAGTTGGAGTTGGGGATGGGGGCAGTGGGAGCAGCAAGTGCAAGTGGAGGGTTGGGAGAGGGCGCGTCACCGCTATCCCCTATGCTCAAGTCTGTCCTTGTATCTAGGTGCCCGAAATTGAAGAGACTGCGTGGCCGATGGGATCAGCTGAATTATCTGGAGGAAATAGTCTGTTCAAGAGAATGGTGGGATGCAATCCAATGGGAGGATCCCAACATGAAAACATTACTTCAAAATAAATTAAGGTTTGTATATTAAGGTTCATGTAATTGGAGTAATTATTATATGAAATGTAGTGTTTGTCATGTGAGGTGTCACTCCGTGATTTTTAAATGTTTCTTTATTTTTGTGTAAATATAAATATGGTCAATTTTTTAATTCCAAACTATGTAGTTATATTTTGTATTTTTTTTTTGTAAGTAATGCTAAAAAAACGTAATTTTTAAATTTATTTTAAATAAAGAAAAGAATGTAAATTAATATTTTAGTTAAAGTTGTTCATATTTTCTCATTAATTTTAATTGATATGCTTAGGTAGGTAAGGTTTATAATTTCAAAATGTTATTAATAAAATTAAAGAATAATTAATTTTTATTAATCTAGATTAAAAATTATAATTATTAATCTATAATCAGGTAATGAAAATTTATTTTATGTATTGTAAAATAATTAAATATGTTAAAATTTTGGAATACATAATTAAATATATTAAAACATAGTTTCCAAAAAATATTGTATTTCTTTTAAACATGAAATTACATTTAAATGAAAATAAGATTTAAATTAAATATTAAGTATTTATTGAAATTGATTATTAAATTTCTAAATTGTAGTTAATTAAATTCAAATAATTAAAAG
>APFE030765848.1:52336-72904 GCA_000404065.3 Pinus taeda
TCAGACTCGAAACGTCGACCATAAAAATATGAACACTGTGGATAATCCGAGCTCCTTACAATAAAAATTGATATTGAATTAGTCTAGTACATTGTTTTGTAATGTGATATTTTGCCCCTTTCTTGGCACAGAGTCAACTTTATAATAAAGTCTGAGGGATAGCATTGCAAGGTTCATATATAACATAGTTGGAAGTGTGCTACTATTGTATTGGATGAGACCCTAGTTCGAGTCCTAATGGTAGTCAGGTCATAACAATTTCTTTATTTTTTTTATTTTTCCCATAAAGCTTTATTTTGTTCAATGTTTAGCAAAATGACGGTGTACATTTTGTAGCACTGACATAAGCATTTGAGTATTTTGTAGAAGAGCACCTAGAAAGGGGTAATCTATAGAACCCTTAATTTATTATGTAGTTTTGTATTTTTTATGAGTTTCTAGGGTAATTATTGGTCCAAATTGGATTCCAGATGATGCATGATGATCACGGCTTAGAGACGAATGCTTTTAGAGGCATGGCATGTCTTGTTAACAAATATTCAATGTCGAGAATCTCTATTGCATGATTTTTTGGGTCCATGATGAGGGTGTAGTGATTTTTTTATCTATAGTGAAAATACGTTCCCAGAAGGATATTTGGTGACCAGATTGTTGAGCATGTTAAAGAAGAAGTATGACAAGGTATGATAGATTATGGGCAATAATTTTACAACGACAACCTACTCATTTTGAAATCTTATTTCGATTAAAGATAAGGTCGATTTAATTGAAATAATTTGAAAAGAGGTCGATAAGGAGTTGCAGAAGGAGCTGGGTGCCTTTATTGAGGTTGGAACCCCAATCAAGTTAAGAGCCTTGAGCAGGTTGGATCTAACTCATCATCAAGTTTAGTTCATTCAGCAGGTTGCAGCCTAAAGTAGGTTGGAGCCTGCTCATCATTAAGGTTGGTGCCTCAATCAAGTTGTAGCCTATAGTGAGTAATTGTTTGCATGCTTTTGAAGTTGGTACCTCAATCATGTTGTAGCCTACAACGAATAACAACCTGCATATCTTGGTGGTGGTTGCCTCAAATAGGTTGGAGTCTGCAAATCTATGTAATGAATTGAAGATAGAGAAGAAGAAGAAGGATTAATGCTTTTCTCTCGTATGGATTTCCATGAAAAAAACTTGTATGTGTTTTATGTGATGGCTCCTTGATGTGTTATTAATATGATGCTCACTTTATGATGCATTATTTTACGTATTGATACATTTATTATGGTTATGATTCATTGTATTATAATTGAATTACTGTGAAAAGTTATGAAATAGTAAAATTGCTCTCACACTGATTCAGCCCCTTTGTAGAAATTTAATAGAAATTGCAATTGCTCAATATTTCAAACTGAAAAAAAGAGACACAATTCTACTCTACTAATATGTGGAATAGAGATCACAATTTAGAAAAACATGCATAGACATGCAATAATAAAACCAAAAATCTACAAAGATTTCTAGGGGAACCCAACTGGGAAAAACTCCTCAAGCCCCTTTGCATTAAATAGTTGAATAGAGAAACTATTACAATTGCTAGCTCCAACTCTGAGCTCAACCTGCAAAAGAATAATTGTTCTCTCTACTGAATGAGAAACTCTAGCCAACGCTTAGTCAATTATCTGCTCATTAAGCCTCCTTTTTCCTCGCGCAAATCCTCAGGAAATTAGCCCCCTAAAAGATAGGAATTTCCTCCAAATTGATTGCGTAATTCCAAAGGATTGATCTTATGATTGCATGCAACACCTATACACTCAAACTAGTATATAACTCATGTTACACTGGCTTTGACATCTCCACTTCAGCTGTGGAACTCGAATTCCATGCACGCATTAGCTATTTTGGGCTAATTTATTAGTTAACTGATAGATATTTGAGTTAAACTATTGTCCCACATCACAACTGACCTTCAACTGAATCTATCAATAGGTATAGGTCAATTAACTGAATACAACTAAAAATAAATGAATGATATTACTAAAATTTAGCAATCACACATGCATAACTAAACTCCAAGCCCACTAACTTGAATTTACTGAGTTAATTGAGTGACAAGATCCATGTCACACTAGTCAATTGCCTTCGAGTTGTCCTGCTGATGTGGAAATTCAATTTACTTAATTTGAATAAGGCTAAAGTCAAATTGAGCCTTTCTTGCTACATTTTTTCAACACTCCCTGTTAGCAAGAAATAGATTTTTCACCACCCCTATCCAACACCTGTGGAATTAGAAATTTACCTCTTGACAATACCTTTGTCAAGATCTTAGCATCTTGCTTCTCAGTTGGAATGCACTCTAGCAAGATAATTCTCCTCTGCATACAGTCGTGCAAATGGTGATATCAAATATCAATGTGCTTGGACCTATCATGAAATATTAGATTCTCATAGAGCTTAATGCACTTATGATTATCACAATATATCACTATCAAATCCATCTCTTGACTAAAAAGACCCACAAGTATTTTCCTCATCCATATGGCCTTGCATGCTACTTGACTTGCAACCATGTATTCAACCTCTACTGAGCTGAGTGCCACAAACCTTTGCTTCATGTTGTACCAGGAAATAGTTGCAAATCCAACACTAAAGATAACACATGAAGTACTTTTCTTGTCTGATGGACTCCTTACCCAATTTGCATTGGTGAAGCCTTGAAGCTTCACTCCCTCTGTCCTCTTGTACCATAATCCATACTCAATAGTGCCTCTAAGATACCGTAACACGTGCTTTTCTACCTTCCAATACAACTTCATAGGCCTCACCATAGCATCACCCAGTTGGTTTACTACATAGCACATGTCAGGTCTTGTGTTCACAAGATACATCAAAGACCCCACAAGCTGCCTGTAAATGGTAACATCAACATCTTCACCTGAAGTGGCATTCTCCTTCCTCCAGTTTGTAGCTAGAGGTGTGTCCATGGGCTTACAATTCTCCATGTGAAATCTCTGAAGTATTTCAAAGGCATACTTACCCTGAGTTTTTTTTTTTTTGGAAAAAAAAACATGGAAATTTAACCCATGAGTGAAATTCAGCCCCTGAAATTTTCTCTAGATTCAATGTACTATGATGCCCACAACTCCCATAATATTTACAACTAATGTAGCAATAATAAAAAGCAAAACCCAGCAACATACCTAAGGCTCCATCAAACCAGGAAAATTTCATCCAAATATTTCAAGAAAACCCCAAATTCAAATTTTCAAAACCTACATATTAGCCCTTGTAAAGACAAATTAATACACCATAGTCGATAAAATATGTGCCTTTCTTAGACATAATAAAAGTAAACATAATGAAATTTTCTAAAGCTTAAAATTACTAGGTGATTTGATAGATAATCTTATAGAATCCTACCGTAACACACCCATCTCTTTGTCATTTAAAAAGAAAAATGTCACTCACTTTTAATAAAGTAAAGGATTATGGCTAATTGAGAGGTGATCTACTTAAATCCCATTGTAGCAATTTTTTTTCTTTTTAAATAGATGGAGCCTAGGCTAGGGCCAACCCTAATGTTGAATGAAAAAATGATTTATGCACCAATGGGATACATCAACCATTGCACAAGACTTGGTCGAGCTTGGACACCCCTTGAGATAGTTTATTTCCCCCATAGGTGGAAATCACTATCAATCCCTTCTCTTGAGATTTGAAATTGAAAGTTAATGGGGACTAAACCCCATAGAAGCCAACTAGTTTACATCTCATGGGTAAATCACATCATAACATACTTGGTCATGGATTATTTTTACACTTACTATGATTAAGGAGATTTAATAAATCATACTTTACTTACTCAACTTGTGAATGAATATAAAGAAGTACAATAATGGTTTCAATATGTTGACGTGCTACAATAATTGATACTAAATTTAATCTTATGGATATTCTCTATATTCACCATCTAAATTGTTTGTTTTTTTAATAACAATGCTTTTCTCCAACCTATGAGGTGTAGTTTGATTGATTTGTGTGGGGTTTTAGTCTCCATCAGGTCTCAAATTTTGATTTTATAGGGAGGGGTTGAGAGTGGGAGATAAATATCGGGGTTGCACTTTCCCAAGAATCATTCAAGTTTGACCAAGTCTTGCACAATCTTGGTGCCAACATCATATTGGTGGGTAGATTGTTCTTCTATCCAACATTAGGGTTGGCCTCATGCTAGGCTTATCCTAGTTTTGAAAAAAAGAAAAGAAAAAAACATTGCTATGCTTCACACAAATCAAAAACTTTCTTAACTCTAGAATTTTTAAACAATGGGAGAATTCATCATAACTCAATTGTTAACTAACAATGGGGGAAAGCATTTGTGGATAACTAACAATGGGGAAACCCATTACTGGATGTTATCCACAAATGTGAGTTGTCTGATCACTATATTCAAGAAAAACCATGCCTCTTGGAATAACCCACTAGTGGATTGTAAGGGACTATGCTTCCTCTCCTACCAAATGTCTTTGAATCTTGGTTCATTAACTTATTACGTTACATCTAATAAAAACAACTCTTAAACAATCATAACTAATTTCGTTACCTCTATTCAATATCCTTTCATTCATTAAAAATATTTATAAAAGTTTTCTAAAATACAATGGTAAAACTTATCATAAATCAGTTGTCAAACCAATAGTAGGGATAACCATCACTATAGCTAATTTATATAATTAACCTATATTTATATTATTATTATATTATTTATTATTAATTTTTTTAAATCAAAGTAATTTTTCTATTAATTTTACACAATTTTTTTTTTTTTTTTTTTGTATTTATTATAATTACATATTCCATCATTGTTATTATTCCTGAAATGCAATGTAATATTCAATAAAAATGCACTCGTTTTATCATAAGTTATGATAATTTATTCATAAAATTGTTAATTGTCCAATAGTGTAATCTTCAACCTAGATGTATAGGATAATTTCATCTCTCTTCTTTATGATGTACATCATAAGTTCATGTTTAAAAAAATGTAAGTACTTAAAATATACCAACATAGATCCATTTTGATTTTAGATTTTGATGGTAGATCTAGAGTTAAGACGGATATATGATGATTGAATTATTAATTAAAATTAAGTATATTTATAATTATATAGATAATAATTTTGTTTTATTATTTTATTTATGTAATTTGACTAATTCAAAATGCTAAATATTACATTACATTATAACATCTCTACCATAATGGACTAGAGAGCTCTTCTCGACACAATAATAAATTCATTATAAATCACTTTATTTTGTAGTAGAAAACCTAATGACAATTACAAATTCAATTTATATTTTAATTAGTATAGTTTGCCCCATATATATTTTATTAAGATAAATATTTGTCATACATTATCTTTATATTTTTTAAATGTTTATTATTAATAGTAAAACTAATAAGTCCATGAGGTCTTGGATAGACGGTGATCGAGTGTGATGTTAAGGTACTCCTAGATGTTAAGTAATCGGTTCAATTACATGCCCTAATTGGGTGTTATTCTCGGACATGACCATGATGTAGCCTCACCGTTGCCAAACTTACCAAAAAAAAACTTAGAAGTTAGCTGTTAATATATATTATTTTTAATATGAATAATTTATTTATTAAATATGAAGAATAATACACTGAATGATGGAGCAAACACGAATTTAGCAATCATAGAATAAGCTTGAAACATTTTGATTAAGTAAGCCAATATTTATACATTTTTATGAGCCAATGCTCGTCTCAATCATTTCCTATAATCTTTCAACTAATTCTACAATCTCTCCAAAATTCCCTTAACTAAAAAAATATTTATCTAAATAATACTTTCGAGGCATAACAATAGCAACAAAAAAATAAAAATTCATAGCAATAATAATAATTCTAGAATACTTCAAATGTTCATTTTCTAACATTTGTTCCCCATAATGATCATTTGGACAAATTTCAAAAACATCTTTCCTTTGGAAGATATCTACAACCTGAGCCTCTATTTTTTAATACATTATCTCAATCACACCTTGTTGAACTATATCTTGAACACAATGATACTAGATATCAATATGTTTGATCTTCTTATGAAAAACTAGATTGTTGGAAAATTTAATAGCACTTTGATTATCACAAATCAACTAAGTAGGTTGCTCTCACTACTCATGTAGATCCTCCAAATGTTTTCTTAACCATATTGCTTGACAAGATGTTATTGTTGCTACTTTATATTCTACTTTAGCTGTGGAGAGAGAAACTATATTTTATTTCTAAATATTTGAAGCAACTATGGTTGAACCCATGTCGAATGAATATCTTGAAGTTGATTTCCTGTCACCCATGCAACCTTCCCAATCTAAATCTGTAAAATCAATCATCCTAAAATCCTCTATTTCTCTGTATACTAAGCCATAACCAAATTTAGCAAGCATATATCTTGAAATCCTCTTAACTTCCTTCTAATGCAATTCCTTGGGTTCTGACATTAACTTGGATACCATATTTATTGCAAAAGATATATCTAGTCGAATTGAAGTTAAGTAGATCGAAATTCCAACCAACAATATAGAGTAGCATCAACTATATTGGAGTCATCATGTCTATATAAATTCATCTTGACTTCCCAAGGAGTTGCAGTTGGTTTGCAACTCAACATGTTGAACTTTTTGAGAATATCCCATTAGAATAATTTACTTGTAACATAAAAATACCATCTTCCTTCTACCATACTTCTATACCCAAGAAATAATATGACTCACCAAGATCCATCATTTCAAATTTTGCAAACATATGTGACTTAAACATTTGAAACAATTTATAATTTTTCCTTGTATAGATCAAATCATCAAATAAGAATATCTTGTCCTAACTAAAGTATATAAAGATTAGATTCATATGAACTCTTGACTAAACCATGATCTTGAAAACCTTATCAATTTTTGAATACGAAGCCCTTGGAGCTTTCTTAAACCATATAGAGTTTTCTTTACTCTGTACAAAAAATCTTATTTTCATGGAATCTCAAAACCTTTAGGTTATTGTACATAAATTTATTCATCTACATAACCATTCAAGAATGTTAATTTCAGATTGATCTGGTAAATTATCCACTTATATTGTGCAACCAGTATAAGAACCATCTTGATTCTATCCATCTTCGCTACTGGAGAAAATGTCTTTGTATAATCAACCCCTTCCTTATGAGCGTATCATTTTGTAGGTAGGCGGTATTTATACTTATCAATTGAACCATCTGATTTGTACTTAGTTTTATGCAACTATTTAGTACTAATTACATATTTTCCTTTGGGTAATTTGACCAAATTCCAAGTATCATTCTTCATTAAATTATTGATTTGTGCTTCCATGGCTTCATTTCATTCCTTTTTAATTGATGCTTCTGCATGATTATCTGGATCATTCATCTCCATTGCTTTAGCCATGAGTGCAAAATTTACAGCCTAGTTTAGAAACTACTACTCTTCATATGTATTTTTTAAATTTTTCGATGCATCATTAGAGGTTTGTGCTATACTAATCTGTGGAAAAATTGAGTCATCAACTACGATGCCAATTAAGGAAAGTGTTTCACTGTCTTTCTTGATAAATTCCTTTAATTTTTTATTATCGTTAGTATCTAGTGCTTGATGTTCATCATCAGAAGGCATATCATAACCATTAATTACCAATTCCCATATATCTTTGCTTATAAAGATTGGTTGCATTTTTCTCCTCTAGTAAGCATAATTAACACTTGTGAGTTTTGGAAGCATTATATTGCTTTTCACCATTGTAGAAATTGAATAGGACACCAAAGGAAGCAAATAAAACAATAACAATGTCCCACTTCAACTCGAGACAAGAACGATTGTCCCAAAAAACGAGACTCAACCACCGAAAATTTAAGGATGGGATTTTTTTTTAAAGTTTAGAAACCTTGAAAAATCTCAATGCTCATAATACGCGATCTCTAAAATGTTTGATGATATTTTTGTAACAATATTCAAATGTTTAAAAAAATTATATTCTCTAAATACAATTTTGGCAAATTTTAAGGTAAAATAGTTCTATATTGTAAAATTTGGGCGAATAATATAAAAAAAATGAAATTAGTGAATAACTTTTTTTGGTAAAAAGCATAGAAAAGTAGGCCACTTGTAAAATATTAGCCCCTAAAATTTTACCTATCGACCACCACCTCCACCAAAATATTTTATTAAATTAAGAGTAGATATATATATATATATATAGACCTCAACTTTTAGTTTATATAAGTCATTGGTAATGCCATGGATAGAAAATAATTTTCTATTTGGGTAATATCTAAAATAATCAAATTTATTCGTATGAACTTTGGAGAGTGATGCATTAAATCATGATCCCCAAAAGTGGTTGGGATTTTTTATAAAGAGCATGTGAGTGATTTGCATTTAATTTTTTGGGATTATTTCTTAGTTAGATTGATGTCTATATCTAATATATTGATAACCAAGTGGGTACCTAATATCTTCAACACCTTGCCTTATTAGTTCATAATCATATATAGACTTTTGAAGGAAGATTGAATACTATTATCTTTGATTTTAAGTTGTTTCTTGTAAGAAGGTGGGATTTGAGCTCATTAAATATAAAAAGAATAAGGAAAGCTAATAACATTAAATTCATTGTAAAATGATACTAGACAATGTGACATGTTCTTGAATGAAGAGAATAAAAAATCAACTTGTAAAAACTTCTCCCAAAACATATGATTATATGTATATGTATATGTATGTATGTATGTATGTATGTATGTATGTATGTTAATTAGCAATTAAATAAAAACAAAAATATTATTTTATTTTATAAAACAAAAGCTATTCAATATAAAATTTATATTAAATATCTTAAAAACTATAAATTTAATTAAATATTTTAATGATGACATGTAAGTTACCCATAATTTCTATCACTAACATAGTTTTAAAAGTCAAGTTTAAAATAAACTAAATTTTAAATTTATGGATAAATTTTGATAATAAAAAAATGATTGTCCTGCGAGACACTCTCTAGCTCAATATGGAAGAGATGTTGTAATGTCCTATCCTATTCCGTTAAACATTTTGACTAGGTAAAATTGCATAAGCATAAAAATAAAAATAAAAATGAAATTAAATTAAAAATGAAATGAATCTTTAAAATAAGGTTGAGGTAAATTAGTAAATTTAGCATTCATGGTTTTGACAAGCCATGGTTTTTCCCATAGTATTCTTAACCCATGTTTCTTCTCATCGTATTTTTCTCTATTATAGCCTATTTAAAGGCATAAATTCCATATAATTTAACTTTTTTTATGTGTAAGATGAAGTATGTAATTTACTTCATATTTGTTTGTATATTATGGATATATTTTTGAAGAAAATTTGAAAAGTAGTTGTATATTTTTGCATATAATGTATATATCATGCAAAATAAAATTTAAAAAATATAAGTCCATTGATGAGTGTGCACGAATACTTTGAAAATAACACTATACAGTCAAAAGGAATGATAAATAAAAATCAGAGTAATGACAGAATTCTATTTCAAAATCATCTCCAATAACATTTTCATTTTTCTTGAACTAAATTTATTTTTTTTATAAATTTTTCCATTGTTTAAATTTACTTGAAATCTAAGATTTAGTTCCAATCAAATTTAAATTTTATAGAATTTTGAGATTTAAATTTTATGAAATTAAAATCACACAAGGAGAAGTTAACTTAAATTTATTTTTATTTTTATATTTCAAATATTAACTTTTCTTTAAATTTTAAAATATATTTAAAATTAAAATTATTTGAGTAAAATAATAAATATATGCAATACCCCTTAGTGAAGTGTAAATATTTTAATTTACTAAATTATTATGTTGTAAGGCATTCCATTTGAAATGAAGTTCCCTCTAGGCTTAGCGGTCTTCACTCTGCACCATTAGATCAAGTGTTAAACAATTGAAGTGTTCCCTTCCACTGATCCCACCAAGTGAACTGATTTACTCTGCTCAACCAACTCCATCAATCCTTGATTTACTCTCCTCAAGTAACTTGCTCATTAATTTTTCAGTTGGACCATTGCATCCCACCCACTGAACTCACTGTGTGCAGACTCTTTAAGTTTCCGTTGAACTACACGGTAAGCCGACTTATTAGGTTTGCGATGCTTTCCCTTGACTCTCAAGATCATGGGGAATCTAACCCCGAGGTGATTGTGGGAAACGCCTAGACTCCATACATTTGTGAAAGATCTCGTCATAAGGTCACACGATTGAACCCTAGGCACATTCCGTGGACGAGTACACTGAGTATTGGTGGTGAAAGGGTTAGAAACGCGTCACACAAGCCAGTGAATGGTTAGAATATGTCATTGAGGACACCAGAAATACTTAGTATGCAGGTCAAGACTGATGGAAAAGTTATTTGCAATGCCAAACTCTGGAGATTCCAACTTGCACATACATATAGTACAAAATAAGTTAGATTTGTTTAGTGATTTCGTCTTTGAAATTTTGTGGTTTAAATATGAACTCAAGATCTACACATGGCTTGCTCTTCATCGTGAAAACATCACTCTCAATACCAAGGATGTATTAAATTTCTATTATATCAGCATGGGATTTATGTAAATCTTGCTCTTGTTAGTTCTTTATGGATGCATTAACTTCTGCATACTCTGAAGTCATCTCAAACTTGTTTTTGGCAGTGTGGAGTACAATGTTTCATATGTCTATCATGCTCTCTTTGGATACTTTGATAGAGACAACGTGACTTTGCTAGGCTTTGCGAAGTGAGTACCCTGAGGTTTTCTTCATATATTGGTGTGTATGTGTATATGTATGCTTTTTATATATCTATGTAAGAGGACATAAGTAGCATATTTTCTCTGATCTGACAGGTATTTTAAGGATGCTAGTGACGAAGAGTGGGATCATGCAGAAAAGCTCATGAAATATCAGGTTTCTAAGACTTGAGAGTTTTAATTCAATATGTTGTTTCAAGCCTTAAACATTAGTCACGCTGGTTATAACTGTTATTTTAAACTCTGCCTTGTATTAGTGCTTTCTTTGAGTAGAACATCAGAGGTGGGAAAGTTAAACTACAGTCCATTTTATTGCCTGTTGTCATGGAATTTGACAATGCTAAGAAGGGTGATGCCCTTTATGGTGAGTCCAATCCATGGACTTGTATATTTTCATTCATGTGTCATGTCATTTTTTGGTAGAATGTAGCCTGATGTTTTTTTGGTCGGTTCTCAATATACTGGTTATAACCATGGAGCTAGCCTTGTCTTTGGGGAACCTGACAAACCAAAAGATTTTGAACTTGCATGCTATAAGTATCGACTGAATTCTTTACTGGTTGATTCGATATATCATGTTACTTTTAAATATTTAAAATTATATTGCGTTAAGAAATAATTTTGAGAGGTCATGCATTTGATGGGAGTAGGTAGCCCAAGAGGCTAATGATGGTTAGAAGATGGATTTCACTGAGGGCAATTTTCTCATTGAGTAGGTCACATGCTTTGCAATTCCTCCCTTTACAAGTAGGAGAGAAGTATAAATAATGATCTAATAAGAGGCTAATTTTACGTTTTCCTCTACAATTTTGCAGGTTGAAGCTATCAAGAAAGTATCAGAATATATGTCTCAGTTGAGAAGGATAGGGGAAGTCCACGGTATGATGATGATATGTTAATTTTAATAATATTTGAGAAGAGGCATTTTTTTTCATACTGACAATGAAAGTGAAGAAATTATATGCAGGATTAGTGATTTGATCATGGCTCATTACTAAAAGCTGGACTTGTAATTCATTTGATTATGTCCTTTCTTTCTTTGCACTTGTATGGAATTTTGATCAAATGCTTCTCAACAGAGATAATGTGGCTGACACAGGAGCTCTTGTTGCTAGCTGACTTGACTGAGAATTAGATTTTAAACCCTATCTTGATAACTTGAATAACCTCGAGTCCTTTGAGATAAATTTTAGGTAGTAAATGATCGCAATATATATAGATATATGTATATATCTATCTTAATATGAATTTCAATGTTATGATTTATATTTTTGTCGCAGTGCGAATGGACACATCATCAAATTGTTTCTCAATTAGCCCTCACTAGAATGCTTGGGGATATAGTTGCATCCATTTGGGTTTTTCAATACAGAAAGAATTTGTCTGATATGATTGATGTTGGGCTTTATTTCTGATCTATATTATTAAGGAGCCCTAAGATTCTTTGTTATGATTGATGTTGGTTGGCCCTAAGATTCTGTGTTATGATTGATGTTGGTGTTCTACTTCTTATCCCTAATATGAGGCTAGTAATCTTAGAGAAGTTGCACCCATTTCAAGGCGCGTGTTGAGTTGGTTGGTTGGACACGATTGTTCTATCTCATTTCATGGTGTTAGTACTTGGCTGTCACCAATTTTAGGGAGTTTTCCTCTGATTCAATTTCAAGGTGTCTCGGTTGGTTTGTTAGATATGATTATTCTATGTCATTTCATAGTGTAAGCACCTGGCTGCATGCATTTTTTGGGAGTTTGCATCTGTTTCAATTTCAATGGTGTTTGACTTGGTTTGTCGGATGCAATTGCTTAATGTCATTCCATAGTGTCAGCACCTTCAAACTCCTATAATTAAAAACATAAATCGAAGTACAATAAGATTAGAATGCTTCTAAATGATGTGTATGGGTTGTCTATTTTGAAATATTTATTCTTCAGATATCATGTTAGTTGGATGCATTGGGACTTTTAGGGAGCATCTTCATGTGGATTAGCCTATTTTTTTCATCATCAATTTTGTTTTTAAATATATTTTTGAAAGTGTAAATGGATTTCAGTCTGGAAAATTGCTTCTAAATGATGTGTATCAAGGTCATCTATTTCAAAATGTTTATTCTTAGGATATCATGTTAGTTGGATGCGTTGGGACTTTTAGGGATCATCTTCATGTGGATTAGCCTATTTTTTTCATTATAAGTTTTGTTTTTAAATATATTTTTGAAAGTGTAAATGGATTTCAGTCTGGAAAATTCCCCCCCTTATATTAAAAGTCATACAGAGTTCGAAAATGTTTGAAGTTATATTGATAACCACAACAAATCAAAACAATATCTAGGAGAAATGTTATCACAACAAAAAATAAATTAAAATCCAACTAAGCGCGAGCGTGGACACATTTAGAAATGTCCAAATTTAGCGAAGCTGCTAAACTACAAACTTTGCCAAATATTCAGTTAAAGATTAGATGATTGCATTGGAAGTCCACAGAGCGTTTCAATATCCAGCTAAGAATAGAAATTTCCAGGTTCTAACGATCCTGCCGAAAAACCATTGGTGGTTTCAAAGTCCAGTGCCGATGCTGCACATAGATTCCAAAAGTGGTATTGTGTGTGAACATCCAATATCGTGGATAGCCATCTCATCTCACTCATAATTCTCTGATCCCCTTTTCTCCCGGGATCATTTATAAAAACCAGTGGGTGAAAAATGTCAAGCTTCATGTTTTCTCCTGCTTTAAATAATTCACCATAAATCCAGAACTATGAAATACCCAACTTGAAAAACAAATATGTAAAAATTTTGGAAGTAGTCAATGTTAAAATCTAAATCCCATTGTGAAACAACAAATGACCAACATCCCTTTGTTAAGTGTCCTTTTCTACAAGCTAAAACCCCTTTTTTAGATTTTCATTCTACATTTCATCCTCATTTGTATTGGATAGTAAAAATGAATCAAATCACAAAAAAATATAAACTCTAAAATTCAATCATTAGTGTGTCAATGGATGCAAAAAGGCTACTTTTGCTTACCTTGGATATAAATGACCCTTTCGAATTCCTTCTATTCTTCTCAAGGTTTTGGTTGCCATTCACACTTGCAACAATGGCCTCTTCAAATGCAATTTCTTCCGTATAAGTCTCCAACGTAGGTTGAAGTTCAATCTTGAACTTTTCTAATCTAATGTTTGTCTTAAGCTGCATGCATGAATCATTTTTCCAAGCTAGTTTCACCGACCCTTGATATAACTGGGCCTTCAAAATCCCTTTTGTTGTTCTCTAGCCTCTAGTTGCCATTCACACTTGAAACTCAACTTTGATATACAGGCCTTTAGAAATCCCTTTCGTTTTTCTTTCATTGAGGGTAGCTTCTCACAAGCACATACATATTGTACAACATATGTAATTCATGCATAAACAAGAGTGGTTTGAGGCCTACAAGGCTAGGAAAGGACTAGATTTATAATGCGAGTGGTATTACAACTCCTTTGGATGTGAGAAGAAGTGTTCCTTACCATTGTTCTCTTGATTGATAGGACTTCCTTGCACCTTTCTTGAGCCAGAGATCGGTGAAGGGGGCACTGAATGTCGAACAGGGTGTGGAGTAGGTACCTTGTAATCCCAGGATCCATAGAATTATCCAAGCTGTAAATGTAAATGCAAGTAGGTAAAAGTTCATGGTGTGTTTGACATTGTTGGTGCTAATAGAATTCTTCCCATCGAGGAGCTATAGTCAGTCATCGAAGATCTATCTATATTTAGTATTGGTATTCATTTTTTTCCATGGATTACTCACTCACAAGGAGTAGAAACAACTCTTCTCAACCATACCAACTAGATCCCTATACTCTTAATATGGTGCAATTGTCTTTGTCATGGAAGGCACAAAAATTAACATAGAAGACAAAAAAATTAACAGAGAATGAATGCTTAGATGGAAGCTATTCAGGGCGACAAGGAGCAACAACTTAGAGGCTTGATTGACAAAAAAACAAAGATGGAAGCTGAACTTCAGTCTACTGAGACTATGAATGGTGAACTGCAACAAGCTCAAGTTGAGACACAAAGGTTGTTGTCAATAATTCTACCTTGTTAGCTTTTTCCAAGCCATTTATGATTTCTTTTTAGTTTTTTATAAAAGGTTTCAAGGAATTTTCTTGCACTGATTTGTTCCCTCATGGATTTTCATGAACAAGATTGCAAAACATTTGTTACTCACCACTATCTTCCAGGGATGAACCTTTCATTAAACCTTTTGTAGCATAACATGAGACATATATTGACAAGAATTTACTTGAATTAAAGATAAGGGAAGGAGACATGATCGCTCTTTATTGGAAGAAGTATACAATTTATATGCAATCCAGATTCATTGATATTCTTCAATATGTCGCTTCACAGTCACCAATGAATGGGTCTGCCCAGGTTCTTATAATCTTCCTTTTGCATTTGTAAATCCATGTTTCTTGTTGGATTGATGTTGTTTGTATGATTAATTTATGTCCCTATGACTACTTGAGATATGGTGCTAAAATGATCTAGGGTTTTCTTACAATTACTGATATTTGAGGCTCAACTAACATTGCAACTCATTTTTATTTGAATGTATAGAATTTAATGGTTGCTTTGCAATGGTAGGTATTTTCGATAGAATATTGGTTGCTTTGAATGAAATTTCCTAGTTCATCTCGGTTTTCATATGATAGAATACATCTGAGAGTTATACGTGGGATAAGATATATGTTATACATTGGATGTTGGGAGAGAATATATGTAATACATTGGATAGCGGTGTAGAATATCAGTTATAACACCTTGGATAGTGGTATAGAATAATAGTGACGAGCTATTTAGAAAATGGTTTATTCTCGTCTAATTTATGAAAAATTTCAATTATGTTTAGACAATGCAGTACCTTTACAGAAATGGTAGGTCGAGGACACATGCCACAATCACAAGCAAGACACCCTGGCATGGTTCCTGACCATTTTGGTCTAGCTATCCATCATCCTTTAGGGCCACATCTTCTGGATCAATTACCTCCTATTGAGCTTCTGGAATGGAGATTGGCAGGTCAACATGAAGAGTTACAAACGCTTGTGATGGATAACCAAAGGGTGGGTGCAACACATGTAGCTCTAAGAGATGAATGTGCTGGTACCCTGCAAGAGTTGCAGAGAATGCATGCTCAAGTGGTGGTTACTCAGGTTAACAAGGAGCAGCAACTTAGAGGCTTTATTGACAAAACAACAAAGATGAAAGCTGAACTTCAGGCTACTGAGACTATGAATGGTGAACTACAACAAGCTCAAGCTGACACATAAAGCCTGATGTCAATAATTTTACCTTGTTAACTTTTTCCAAGCCATTTATGGTTTCTTTTTAGTTGTTTATAAAAGGCTTCAAGGAATTTTCTTGCACTTCTTTGTTCCCTCATAGATTTTCATGAATAAGATTGTCACACCACTGTCTTCTAAGGACTCTGTCCATATGATTGTGTTGTTTGTGTTGTTCATAAATAAATAAATAAATAAATAAATAAATATATATATATATATACACACACACACACACACACACACACACACACACACACACACACACACATATATAGTGCTGAATGTTTTGGTTTTTGTGATAATATTGCATATGTGTTTTTCTCTTTTTCATTATAATGTCAAATGTTTTTTCTATGAATGCCTCTTCATTCTGTTTCTTATCATTTCATTTTCTTAGCCTTGGTTCTAAAGATGTCATTTTGTAACTTAACAATTGTAAGTTAAATTTATTAAATGGATATATTGTTAGATCTAAAAAAGTTATTGACTTTGTTTTATGCATTGTATAGTGATAAATCCTATTATTGGATATCATGTTAGATCTAAATCGAGTCACGAAAATTCTATGGAGACAGGGTTGGGCTTAAGCCCTGAAATTGAATTTGTACCCTAGGTTCAAATTATGTTTCTGCTGACCAAATTCCTAAGCATGCAACCTGAGTTATGCTTGTAAGTTTGACATTAAGATCCTTTTTTCAGTTGGCATCTCAACGACCTTTTTTCATTTTTTAGCTTGCATGTTTCATTTATTTCATGGTTGTAGGAGAATTGAAAATTGCAAGCCTTTTTCTTTTCCAGAGAATGTATCCAATAAATGAGATTGGTAGTGTTATCAGAGATATTTTTAGGAGCAAACTTTAACCTTAAACATTTCATGTTTCTTTTATTTCATGGTTGCAGGAGAGTTGAAAATTGCATGCCTTTTTCTTTTCCAGAGAATGTATCCAATAAATTGTACTGGTAGTGTAATCAGACATATTTTCAGGAGCAAAATTTAACCTTTTCGCAAGTTTTCATTAAACATTTCATAATAATGTAGTCAATCTATCAGTTGGTCTTGGAAGCAACTAGAATGGAATGAGTAATATACAAGTTTTCAAATTAGTTCCATTTTCCTTGATGGTCTCATAGAACTACTAGCCAGTAACCTTCATAGACGACTAACTATGCTTGAATGGAGAATTACTCACACTAAGTCAGTTGCTTGGATCAAACTATCCATAAGATAAATATTCTGTCTCTAATTAATTATATATATTATATATATATAATTATATAATATATATTAAATATATATATTATATAATATATTATTATTTATAGTATATATATATATATTATATATATTTTTTATTATTATGATTGATAAATACCTCATCTTACCTCATCGTGTTATTAGTAATTGATTAAATACCTCATCTTACTTATGTGTTTTGATGATTGATATATGTTTTCTAAAATAAACTAATTGTATTATAGCAAAATAAATAAACCATTAAAAGTATTTATTTTACAACTACATGTATTTTAGAGAAGATGTACAATTTTCTAGTTTAACTTTATTGATGAGTCGTGTGTATCACCTCTTCAAGTGGCATCTACATTTGAATTGGAAATTTTGACATTGTAATTGTTTTATTTGTTCTTAGTTTGATAAGCCAAAGATTTACTCTTAAGAGTTCACCACTTTATTTTAAAGTTGCGTAGAACAATTATTTGAGACATTGGTTAAATTTTAGTTTCTTTTGGAGTTGAATGCATCAAATTTGGAAGATAAATCTACTCAAGAGTTTGGGACTCTTATTTATGGATTCTTAGCATTCCCTTTCGCGAAATGCTCTATTTATTTTCTCACTCATTTATATTCTTTTCTTTACATTGTCGAGAATTCTTATAGTTCAAGTGTGTAGTAATATCTTGCACCTATGACTTCTCCACCTCATATCTATCCCTTCGAACCATTTCTTCCTATCAAGTTGTATGCCAATTTATCCTATACCTGAGAGTGAATAAATCATGATTTCCAAGATTTGTTATCTACTTCGTGTGAGAGATTGGATTGTAAGTCAATCTACTAGGAGTATTATTGAAAAGCTATCTTCTTGAACTAGGTCTTATTACGGGATGCATAAGGATAAATTAGATGTGGACATATTAAGTCATAATGAGAGGAATGATATAAAACATTAGGAGGTTAAGTAAATATTATCCATAAATAAGAAAGTCACTCGTATTTTTAGTGAGAAAGTAACATGACTAAGGTTTAAACTAATAATTTTTCATATTGAATTTGAATAAATTTATTTATTATATGCGTGAATGGTTTTGACACACAATGTGAATGAGAACATTTTTTAGAATAGGAATGAAAATAAATGCAATACTCTTTTGATAATCAAAATTCCAATGATGTAAATATCATTTTACGTTTTGGTTCTTTTATTCTCTCATTTTTCTAATTTTCACATTTTATTTTTTATGGATATGTGCCTTGACAATTGTATATTTATAAATTGTATTGATGTATATTAGAGAGCTCATTGTTGACCCATTGCTAAATTTATGTGTGATAGAGTATTAGTAATTCCTTTGTTATATATTTTTGCGAAAGAAAGACTAAGAAAATCGATTTTGATTCAAAATTTATTAGAGGTAGGAATGGCCTTAGGCCTAGAGCATAGTCTTAAATTAACATGGATAACTTTTAATCAAAAAGTTCAAAATTATTTAATGTGAATATACTAAATTAGCTTATAAACATGCTATTTTAAAATCCCAAGAGTTTCCCATAACTTTAAACTTATTTATATAATGTCAAAACAATAGTCATAATTAATTAATTAAATGATTGATTAATTAATTAAAGACTTAATGCTCAATAAGTTCAGGTGAGTTAAGAACACGGAGCAACAACATATAGGCTTGATTAACAAAATGACAAACATGGAAGCTAAACTTCAGGTTACTAAGACTATGAATGGTGAACTACAACAAGGTCAAGCTGACACAAAAAGCCTGATGTCAATAATTCTACCTTGTTAAGTTTTTCCAAGCCATTTATGATTTCTTTTTAGTTGTTTATAAAAGGCTTCAAGGAATTTTCTTGCACTACTTTGTTCCCTCGTAGATTTTCATGAATAATATGCATAACAATTCTACCTTGTTAACTTTTTCCAAGCCATTTATGATTTCTCTTTAGTTGTTTATAAAAGGCTTCAAGGAATTTTCTTGTAGTGCTTTGTTCCCTCCTAGATTTTCGTGAATAAGATTGCATAACAATTGTTACTCACCATTTTCTTCCAAGGACTCTGTCCCTATGATTGTGTTGTTGATATATATATAGTGCTAGATGTTTTGGTTTTTGTGATTATCTTTCATATGTGTTTCTCTCTTTTTCATTATAATATCAAATGTTTGTTTTATGAATACCTCTTCATTCAGTTTCCTATTGTTTTGTTTTCTTAACCTTGGTTCTAAAGCTGTCAATTTGTAACCTAACAATTGTAAGTTAAATTTATTAAATGGATATCTTGTTAATATATGAAGTTTTTCGGAAAAAAATCAGATTGAAAATATTTAGTCGACGCATTTCGAACCAGCGAGTGTGGCTCATCTTCAGGAAAATATGAAGAGACAAATCTCAGAAGAAGGCTAAATAGGAAGAAAGGTCAACCTAACGGCTAGAGTAAAACGACTATATTTGACTAGGGAGGGAAATTAATTTGTTTAATTATTTAATTATTTATAAATTATTATTATTAAAATAAACTTAAACGACTATATTGGACTAGGGGAAGGAATTAATTAAATAATTAATAATTCGTAAATATTTATGAGAGATTTTTCGGCGTAAGTAACAAGATATTTCATTTGTCGACGCTTTTCGAACCAGCTAGTGTGGTTCATCGTTAGGACAAGTTGAATGAGCAGATCCGGCTTTTCATGTTAAATAGATAGAGCAGAAACTCCAACAGCTGAATTCCTTGACCAGGTAATGGCTCTATAGATAACGGCTAGATTTCGTATGACCATTATTTAATTAAAAAATAACTTAGGTTAGTTAAATTATAATTGGTTAAAAAGGATCCATTTAATCTTTAAATGGATCCTTTTTAACTAATTATAATTTAACTAACCTAAGTTATTTTTTAATTAAATAATGGTCATACCAAATCTAGCCGTTATCTATAGAGCCGTTACCTGGTCAAGGAATTTAGCCGTTGGAGTTTCTGCTCTATCTATTTAACATGAAAAGCCTGATCTGCTCATTAAACTTGTCCTGACGATGAACCACACTAGCTGGTTCGAAACGCGTCGAAAAATGAAATATCTTGTGACTTACACCGAAAAATCTCTCATTAACTTTATATGGATCACAGAAGCCTCAATTCATAAATATTTGTTTATTTACTT
>APFE030765851.1:0-18348 GCA_000404065.3 Pinus taeda
TCCATAACATAGCATGCAGGGCTTAAACCATGCCTAAGGGAAAAATAAATATCACTTGGCACCCGTGTCGACCATTCGAACATGCAGATAACAAAACAACGTAGCTAAATCAAAGATAGCAAACTTTACAGTTGAACAGACCTCGTAAAAATTATCACAGTTAAATTTATACCCATATCATCTCCAGTAAAGCGAAAGCCATTTAAAATAGCATACTTAAAACTCAACCAGACCTAAAAAGAATCACCACAGTACACTTCAAATCAGTATAAACCTATCAAAAACAAATGAACCAGATTCAACTCCCCTATTAATTTAAAGTAACATTGGGGAAAGAATTGGGACGGGTGGTTTAGAGAGTAGCTCCAAATCCCTAGGACCACCATGCGCGAGATCGTAAATGGATAAATCACGCCTATAGAAAAATTGTAAGCAGCTTGGTGAAAAGCTACCAAACCACAGTGAGAACACGGCTGCGCATTAAGCATTTAAGCCCTGAGTTCTTCCAGCTCAAATCCAAAATCTAAGAGAACTTGCAACATATTCTAAATAAGCACAAACACACAAAAGAATCCTAACAGGTTATACATTGAAGTATTTACTCTCTAAAAAATGACTAAATTCTGAATCAAAATTATAATGAATTGAACTTATTCAAAACTCAGCCTTTAGAAAATCTATTGTAAGTTGGATACCAGTCTGCAAACCATCCAAGCTTATTTGATAGGGAAGGAGAAATCTGGCCAAAATTCTAACTTGTGTTGTGTGTGTGCCCATCTCTTCTAATAGTGAGAATTTTTAAAGATTCAGGATTATTTTTTGTGTGGGACCTTTTGGGTTTCCGAGTATGGAAACTCAAATATTTCAGGAAGCTCTTCTGGGATTTTAACATAAAGAATCCCACTGGACCTTCAAGAGAAAATTTACAGGACAAAACATAAGATTTTCTAGAAACTGTGAGAACGCGGATGCGCATTAAGCATTTGAGCCCTGAGTCTTGCCAACTCAAATCCAAAATCTAAGAGAACTTGCAGCATATTGTAAATAGGCACAAACACAAAAAAGAATCCTAACAGGTTATACATTGAAGTGTTTACTCTCTAAAAAAAGACTAAATTTTGATTCAAAATTATAATGAATTGAACTTATTCAGAACTTAGCCTTTAGAAAATCTACTTTAAGTTGGATACCAGTCTGCAAATCATGCAAGCTTATTTGATAGAGAAGGAGAAATCTGGCCAAAATTCTAACTTGTGTTGCGTGTGTGCCCATCTCTTATAACAGTGAGAATTTTTTAAGATTCATGATTCTTTTTTGCATGGGACCTTTTGGGTTTCCCAGTATGGAAATTCAAATATTTCAGGAAACTCTTCCGGGATTTTAACATAAAGAATCCCACTAGACCTTCAAGATAAAATTTGTAGAACAAAACATAAATCTTTCTAGCAATTGAACGATAACAAGATAGACATACTTTCCTTTATAGACCTTTCCATGGGCACCTTCTCCAATTTTAGAGCCAACAGATATCAATTGTGGGTCGAGTAGGAATATTTCGTCCAGCCGCAATTCGCAGGGAGGTGGAGGCGAAACGCCTTCTTTGAGACTATCTGGTAGCACTTGAGACTTCTTACTAGATTTCTTGTAGAGAAGAAATTGTTCATCTTCAAAACTCATGACTTTTTGGATTTTTACCACTACCCAGATCCTCTGATGCCGAGCTTCCTGCTCCAATCAAACTCGAAAACTTCCATGACCTGAAAACCCAATTCATAGAATAGTTTCATTTGCCACACAAATTCTGTATTCTCTTCTGGATATTGGTGGAAAGACCAGATGAACCTGCACTATGCATGGAGAAAGTTTGTTATTAGCGCATTTTTCTCATTGGAATTTCTCTAGGTACCTCCATTACATAAAATTAAAAGAAAATACCTATATATAGTTTCACGAGTCAGTGGTGGTCTGTAAAGTGCTTAAAAAAATAAAAATAAAAAGACGTCCATGGACCATGCGCCACATGCCTCACCTCCTCCATAACATAGCATGCAAAGCTTAAACCATGCCTAAGGGAAAAATAAATATCACTTGGCACCCATGGTGACCATTCAGACACCCAGATACCTGGACCCACATGCACCCAGCTACCATGGACCCACCTGCATGTATTACACGCATTGATGTAACAATCAGAATCAGTAAGCGGGGCAAGTTGAGGAAGGGGTGGGCATTCAAATCATTACACTCGTGGAGTAGAAACATAGAGCCACCATGAATTTGTTTAACAACGGAGCCATCATGAATTTGGTGGGATTTCCTCAGAATATTATTGATCGATTTTAACATAAAGAATCCCACTGGACCTTCAAGAGAAAATTTGCAAAACAAAACATAAAAATTTCTAGCAATTGAACCATAGTAGGATAGACATACTTTCCTTTATAGACCTTTCCATGGGCACCTTCTCCAATTTTAGAGCCAACAGATATCAATTGTGGGTCGATTAGGAATCTTTCGTCCAACTGGAATTCGCAGGGAGGCGGAGGCGAAATGCCTTCTTTGAGAAGCATAGGTAAAGAATTTAGTGCTGATATTTCTGCAATTCTTCTTGTTTTCAGCAAGGGCAGCCCAATAATTTCCTTCTATTTTCATTAGCCATAGGTTAGGATTTTGGAACCTACTGTGTTCAATCAAAATCATTTTGAGTAGCTAAAATGCATTACATAATGCTTGGTGGTAGTGCATGAATTTTTACACAAAACATCAGTCAATAATACACGTTTCCTTTAAATTGACACTTTGTATGTGACATATGGTTTCACTTTTAAAGATGCATTACAAATATTTAATTAAAAGAATATTAAAAAACTGTATTGTTTTTTTTATATGGTTATTTTCATTTTTGTTTTTGACAGACATCAATTTTTTTATTAATTTATTGGAGACGTGATATACACATCCCCTCATATTGGGTTGTAGAATGTGTCTCTCGGCAACTAGAGGAAACAAATATAGCTATTGTAGCCGATATTGTACTAATTTTGTTATTTTCCTTTAATGTGATGATAATATTGTACTAAATTAAAATTCTGGTCTGTTACATTGCATATCAAATCCATAGTTAAGAATTAGTTGTGACTCATGGAATGCTACGAATCCTACGTCCAAGTTTACATCTTTATTAGTGAGATCATTTTTAAACAAAATTGTTCATTAAGCCTAGATACTTCACAACTTGCAATCGTTAGGCAAAGATCAATCAAAAAAGTGATGGATAACTAGATATCAATCTCCCCACACCACCTAATCTTATTGCTTCTTTAGCCAGAAAATCCTTTACAGCAATCCATATGCCTCTACCAGATTAATTGTGCAATTACCTAACTCATAAATGTACTCAATTTCATTTTTTCCACATAAATTGTGAATATCGCCTCCCCTCCCCTCCCTCTACCCTCCCCTCTTATTTATTTTGAAAAAAATGTAAAACGTTATACACAATTTTGTTCTTCCTATGAATACCTACTACTTTCCATGGATTCTTATTCTACCAGACTAATTTGCCTTTGATACTTCTAGAATGACAGGATTGATGTTTTGCAAATCACTGAAAAATGAGAGGGTTGCAGTGTCGTTGAAAAAGGAGGATAAGGTTCCCAAAAATATCTTAAGACGTGGGAGGGAGCGCTATCAAATATTTTTCAACCTTGGCTACATATCCACCTTGTCAAATGCACCATATATTTTCATATTGAAGTTTATGTTCTGAATTCAACAATGGTTATCAGCGGTAGATGGTTTTCATTGCTGGGTAGCTACAGATTTTTGTGTTGTCTTGGTTCAACCCTCTACTCGATCAAAAATTATATTCTTGGACAGTGGAGATATCATCCTTTCTCACCTACTGTAGTAGCTATGGTAAGAAATATGTTTATATAGTAGCTTCCATCTATTTCAGACACAGTCCTCATTGAGAAGATATGAATGGAGTTAAGAGCTTACCGATTTGATAGTATAAAATTAATAAGACTGTAAGAAAATCGAGTTATGATGGATTCAATAATAGTCTCAGTTTTCTTTTGTAGTGCTAGGATTATACTTTCTGCTTGAACCTAAGCCTGTCTGTTTTTGCCAATGAAGCTAGACTACTAAATGCAAAATTTTTAGAGGTAATTTTGTTTTGGTTTCAGCATTTAAAGTGATGGAAATAATAATTCCAACCACCGCAATAAATAGCCTGACAACAACCATACTTGTCAGATGTATTTTTGCAGGTTGCGTCTCTGTTTGAATATTGAAGGACTAAAGCAAAGCACAAACCATTCTGAAATGCAGCAAGGAATTTAAAGCAATCAATTTACTTTGTTAAATAGATATGGGCAAGCATTTATTTAGCAAATATTACCCACACTCCAGAAACACCTACACGATTCTAATCACACTCAACAACAACATCATATTAATTTTGCTCTGTCATGAATTAAATGTAAAATTGTATGTTGAGTTATATATGGATGTAAAAGTCATTTTGTAATAGGTTAGAGAGCAAGAGGTTAGGAAAAAAGAGAGTGAAAGTCTCTGGGGAGAAAATGGTGGAGAACGTTTTGGTGGGCACATGAAAACAATAGTTACAGTATTTTACTGTGTGTTATTCCGTGTGAAATTTTAGTTTTTACATAGTGAATGAGCCACAGCCTCATGTGAATGTATTTTCATGTTTTAGAATATAATACTAAGTTTTTATTGTGTTGTTCTAAACCTACCTTGTCATTTTTTCTCTGAGTAAATATTATTCATAAATCTCTAAAAAAGGTTCGCGGTGCATGAAATCCAAGTCTGTGAAATAGCTTCGCAGTGTACGAAGCTAGCTGCATGAAAGTAGCTTCGCGAAAGTCAAAGACCTATTCCCCTCTGAGAAAATTAAGTTTACTAAATATTTCTAACATGGTATTAGATTGAGTTAAACTTTGTTAGTGTAAAAACATGTGTTCTTACTAATAGTGAAAATTGTTTTGAGCGCAGATTGCTTTTTAGCATATTTACCAGTAGGCAGAAAGTTTTTTTTATGCTTTGAAATGGAAACATCAAGCACAAGCTTGACTAATCCTAAAATACCTCAGTTTAATGTCAAAAATTATGATTATTGGGCTATTACAATGAAGGCCATGTTTTCTTCTCAAGACATTTGGGATTTGGTTGAGAATCGTTTTCAAGAACCAGCAGATGCAGCAACATACAATGCCTTATCTCAACAAGAAAAATATTTGTTAAGGGATGACTAGAAGAAGGATTCAAAAGCCTTGTTTTATATTTTCCAAGCAGTTCATGAAAGTATTTTCCCAAGGATTGTAGCAGCAACGAAGTCCAAGCAAGCATGGGACACCATCCAGACAGCCTACCAAGGCATGGCAAAAGTCAAGACAACAAAGCTGAAAATGTTGAGGAGAGATTTTTAAACACTTTGTATGAAAGAGTCTGAGAATATAGACTCGTTTTTTACACATGTAAGTGGTCTGGCCACTTAAATCAGGTCTCATGGTTAGACACTTGAGGAAAGAATAATAGTTGAGAAAGTTTTGAGAAGTTTTCTAGCAAGGTTTGAGGCCATTGTTGTGGCCATAGAATACACAAAGGATCTTTCACAGTTCTTAGTGGATGAGTTTACTGCATCACTGATTTCTCATGAACAAAGACTAAATAAATCAGCAAGCTCCTCATTGGAGCATGCCTTCAGGACACAAGTATCATTTGATCAAGGTCGAGGCAAAGGAAGATCATATGCTAGAGGAAGAGGAAGAAGCAACCCTTCAAGCTTAAATGGAAGAGACAACAATCAAAATCCAAGTCAAGACGCAAGCCAAAATCAAGCACAAGGTCATAGGTATGACAAATCTCAAGTTCGATGTCATTACTATAAGAAGTATGGTCATTATGCAAATGAATGTAGAAAGAAGCAATGACATTAGTAACAAACCAAGTGTAAATTTCAAAAGAGAAAATCAAAACCATGATAGCATGTTTTTAGCTTGTAATGTAGCACAAGAAAAATAGAGTGATATATGATATATGGATTCAGGTGTAGCAACCACATGACAAGAAACATAAAAATGTTTTCTGATCTAGGTGAAAGTGTGAAATTTGAAGTGACATTAGGGATTGATAGCAAAGTCTTTGTCATGGGAAAAGGAAAAGTTAATATCCTAACAAGGAATGGGGAGAAGAAATACATCTCTGGTGTTTAATTTTTCCTCGGTCTGAAACATAATCTCATGAGCATTGGACAACTCATGCAGAAAGGCTACAATGTCTTATTCAAAAATTATGTGTGCGAAATTTTGGATAGGCCTCCAAGAAGACAACTAATTGAAAAGTTTCAGATGACAAACAATGAAATGTTTCCTCTAAAAATAATATCAAATTTGTAGAAAGAAGGTGCACAAGCACAACTATCTATGAACTCACAAGAAGATGGAAGAAAAGAAGTAGTTGTCACACAAGTAAACTTTCAAGCAGAGGTAAAAGATGAAAACTGGTTATGGCATTTCAGATTTGGACATCTCAACTTTGGAGGTTTGAATTTGATGCATAGAAAAGACATGGTGAAGGTTTTACCACTCATAGAAAAACCAGAGAACATATGTGAAGGATGTATCTTGGGCAAGCAACATAGAGAGACATTTCCAACAGGAAATTCAGTGAGGGGAAAGGCACCTTTGGAGATTGTCCACTTAGATTTATGTGGACCAATGTAGACACCATCAATTGGTGGTAGCCACTATGTATTGACCTTCATAGATGACTACACAAGGAAGACATGGGTCTATCTCCTAAAACAGAAAAGTGAAATGTTTGAGCACTTTTGCCAATACAAGGCTCTTTTTAAGAAGCAAAGTGGACACTACATCAAAGTCCTCAAGACTGTCAGAGGTGGTGAATATATCTCAAATTACTCCCTTCGATTTTGCAGGGAGCATGGAATTCACAAGAAATTTACAACAAGAAATACACCATAGCAAAATGGTGTGGCAGAAAGGAAGAATATAACCATTATGGAGATGGCAAGGAGTATGCTGAAGGCAAAGCATTTTCCAAATGACTATTGGGTTGAAGTTGTCGCTTTTGCAACATATATCTTGAATATATGTCCAACCAAAAGCATCCAGAACATTTTTTCTGAAGAGGCATGGAGTGAAAGAAAACAAAATGTCACTCACATGAGAGTTTTTGGACGTGTGGCATGTGCACATGTCCTTGATGAGTTAAGGAAGAAGTTGGACAGCAAGGGGGAGAAATGTATATTTGTTGGATACAGTGATGAATCCAAGGCATACAAGCTCTACAATCCGTCAACCAAGAAGGTCATAATCAATAGAGATGTTCAGTTCATAGAAGAGGAAGCATGGGATGGAAGCTTAGAGAAGACAATCAATGTCAAAGAATGAATACCACATGAGGACAGAGAGGAATTAACAGCAGCAAGTAATTCCTGAATAATGACTCACTTTACTCTTATTCAAGTGTAGCAAAGTAGGCAGCAAGCAAGGCCATCAACAAATAATAGGACGGTTTCGCACAGCCAAGCAAGTTCTTCTCCAAGCACACTGCGAAGTGTGACACCAAGTGACATGACAAGCCCATCTTCAACAAGCGCAGAAGACCAAAATTCAGAAATTTAAATGAAATTTATGAGCAAGATGAAGTTGATAGTAGCACAGGTCTAAATTCCTTATTTGCATTATTTTTTCATGTAGATGACCTAATCCACTTTGAATATGCAGTCAAAGAAGAAAAATGGGTTGGAGCAATGGAGAAAGAAATAGAAGCAATAGAAAGGAATGACACATCCGAGTTAGTGAGACTTCCGAAAGGAAAACATGTCAGTGGACTGAAGTGGGTCTATAAGACCAAAAGAAACATTGAGGGAAAGATTGAAAGGCACAAAGCAAGGCTAGTTGTCAAAGGATAAAAGCAGTAGCATGGAAGAGATTACACGGAGACATTTGCACCAGTCGTGCGGATGGAGATAGTGTGCATAGTTATGATGATTTCCGAGAAGCACAAATGGAGAGTGTATCAAATCGATGTAAAATCAGCGTTCTTGAATGGAGTGCTGAAAGAGGAAGTGTATGTCGCAAAACCGCCTGGTTATGAGGTTGAAGGCCAAGAAGACATAGTGTATCGGTTGAGGAAAGCTCCTTATGGATTGAACAAGCACTGCGTGCATGGTATAATAGGATAGATGCCTACTTGTTGGACAATGGTTTCAACAAATGTGACAGTGAGCTTACTCTCTACATTAAAGAGAGTGAAGGTAAGATTCTCATTGTTGTCTTATATGTAGATGATTTGATTTTTATAGGCAGTGATGATTTCATCATCATTGATTTCAAACAAGTCATGAAGAGTGAATTTGAAATGACTGACTTGGGATTGTTAAGATATTTTTTGGGCATAGAAGTGAAGCAAATAGAAAATGGAATTTTTATCTCTCAAGCAAAGGATGTGGCAAAAATTTTGGAGAGGTTTAAAATGCAAAACAACAAGTCCGCACCAACTCCAACTGTCATAGGGTTGAAGTTGAGCAAAGAAAAATGTAGTAGTAATGTCAATCTGACATTATATAAAATTATACTAGGTAGCTTGATGTATTTGACCGCCACTAGCCCAGATATAATGTATGCAGTAAGTTTGGTGTCAAGGTTCATGGAAACACCCTAGGAGACATATTGGAAAGTAGCAAAAAAGATTCTGAGGTATGTCAATGGGACAAAATAGTATGGTGTTTTGTACACAACAACAAGTGATTTTAGGTTAGTTGATTACACTAATAGTGATTGGGCACGCAGTGTCGATGACAGAAAGATCACGTTAGGATACATTTTTCATTTGGGTTCTAGAGCCATTTCATGGGCCTCCAAGAAGCAACCAATAGTGTTATTGTCAACATCGAAAGCTGAATATGTCGCAACAACAGCAACAACGTGTCAAGAAGTCTAGATCAGAAGCATGTTGAGGGATCTTTGTCATGATTAAGAGGGCATGACAACTATTTTCTACAAGAAAACCTCAGCAATTGCATTGTCAAAGAATTTTTTCTTCCACAAGAGGACCAAGCATATTGATGCTAAATATCATTTTATTAAAGGGTTGATTAACAATGATGAAATTGTGTTGTAGCATTGCAGGTCACAAGAACAATTTGCTGATTTTTTTACAAAGCCATTCGCATGTGAAAGTTTTGTTTATCTTAGAGACTATTTGGGAATTGTCAATGGTGGCAATTCGGATTGGGGGCGTGTTGGAAATAATAATCCCAACCACTGCAATAAACATCCTGACAACAACCATACTTGTCAGACGTATTTTTGCAGGTTGCGTCTCTGTTTGAAGATTGAAGGACTGAAGCCAAGCGCGAACCATTCTAAAGCACAACAAGGAATTTAAATGAGTCAATGTACTTTGGTAAATAGATATGGGCAAGCATTTATGTAGGAAATATTTCCCACACTCCACAAACACTTGTGTGATTCTCATCACACTCAACAACAACATCATATTAATTTCACTCTGCCATGAATTAAATGTAAAATTGTATGTTGAGTTATATATGAATGTAAAATTCATTTTGTAACTGTGGGCGCGTGAAAACAATAGTTACAGTATTTTACTATGTGTTATTCTGTGTGAAAATTTTAGTTTCTACTTAGTGAATGAGATGCAAACTCATGTGAATGTATTTTCATGTTTTCAAATATAATACTAAGTATTTATTGTGTTGTTCCAATCCTACTTTGTCATTTTTTATGTGAGTAAATATTATTCATAAGTCTCTGAAATAGCTCTGTGGTGTGTGAAATCCAAGTCTGTGAAATAGCTTCGCGGTGCGTGAAGCTAGCTACATGAAATTAGCTTCGCGATGCGCAAAGCTAGCTGTGGGAAAGTAGCTTCGCAAAAGTCAAAGACCTAGTCCGCGGTGTGCGAAGCTAGCTACGAGAAAGTAGCTTCGCGAAAGTCAAAGATCTCTTCCCCTCTGTGAAAATTAAATTTAGTAAATATTTCTAACATAAAGTGTTGGGTACTTTCTTTATTGTTGAACACAGTCTTTAAGTGTTGTACCAGTTAGAACAAGATTGAACGAATAACTTTTTTATAAAAATTTGAATCTGCTGTATTTTATCTCCAGGCGGTCGTAGACGTATCAAAGGTGCAACTCCAGGGTCGGGCTTTAAGGGATTTATTTTTGTAGTTTAAAGAATATTGTGTGGCAATTAGCAAGTTGCAAATATTAATCGCCATGCAGTAGATCGTTGTCTTATTCTTTTTCATCTCCTTTATTAAATATTATTTTATTTATATTTACTATTGAATATTATTTTATTTATATTTAATAAATAAGATGGAAGGATAGTGTTTGGCTAAGATTTTTTCTTACTAGGATGTAAGGAAATAGGTTAATGGCCCAAGATCAAGAGACATTTGGTAGGAGTGAAAACATGCCTATTATTGACGATCAACAAGTTATTCTAGGTGGCATGGTTTTCCTTGAATAACGATCATAAGTCAGCCTGCATTGGCGATAGTAACTAGAAATGGGTTTCCTCACTAGTTTGACAATTGAGTTATGATAAGTTTTCTTACCCTGTAAAAAAATCGAAAAACAATCAACCATAAGATAGAAAGACAATAAAACATTATTAACATGACATAATATTTTCCAAAACAAAATACCAAAAGTTTTCTATGATAATATCTAAATAAACTATTTATCGTATCTAAATTAACTATTTTTCCCTTTCCAAGGACTAACATGTCATCTTTTCCAAGGGGATGACTTGCGAGAGATGCAACTTTGTAGCCTCTTCAAATATGAAAAAATAAATAATAGTATAAATACAAAAAAATAATAATAAATATGTTAGTAAATATAACCTTTTAAGTTTGTTGAGAGGATCAGATCCCTGAAAAACTTTTGGGGAGAGCGATGAAACCCTTTTAAGAAATTGAAGAAATTTAAGAGAACTCTACCTACCTCCAAGAAGAAAAAAGATCGCATGTATCATAACAAAGTTTATTATATGTACGAAAGATTTATTTTTTTGTTATTAAACTCAAATATTCAATAGATGTGGAAGTGAAAGAAATTTTATTATTTGTGCAGTGTCTCTCTGTAGATCATAAATTAAAAAATTGATGAATTTCCACTACTCATGTTCTTCAAACTCAATCCTTGTCCAAGAGTTCATTGAAAATTCGCGAGGAATGAAGCTCTTTACTTGCAAATGGCTACCAACAGATAAGGAAGCCAAAGCCCTCATATGTCTCTGCCATGGTAAGCATCAAAAAGCTTTGCAATTCATTGTTCGTAAATCCACATCACAACAAACCTTAGTCACAAATCCATATATTCAAGAGTTTGTAAATTCGTTAAGGATTTTGCATTTCAATTGTGTAATTTGTTTCCTTCACGTGCTTGTGGGCTATGGCATGGAATGCAACATTTTCATGAAAGGTATTGTAGTTACAAGAGGTTATCAAACAAGAAAGAAAATGCAACTGAATACAATCACACAAGTAAAAACTAAATATTTATGTGGTAAGACCCTGGCTGGGTGTCATCCACGGGGCAAGGGATTGAATCTCTATTCAATCAATAAATTATTCTCCTTACAATAGTTCAGGCATTCATCAATTGTATATATGAGCCTTCATTACATAATTGTTGATTCAATATCAAACTAACTTATCAATAACTAATACAATTTACCCAAATTTACATTAATTAGTTATCAATTACAAACAAACTCCACCTTGACAACAATTTTCCTAATCCCTTTCCCATGCCCATTCATCATCTCTTCTGCAAGCCAAGAGCAGCTAAACACCATTGCAGCTTCTCTACTATAACTGCCTTTGTGAATATGTCTACACAATTCTTTTGTGTATGGACCTTTTGAAGAGATACTTTTACGCCATCGATCACATGTCTCAGAAAATGATACCTTACATCAATGTGCTTGGTTCTGCTGTGATAAGAAGGATTTGTAGCTAAGTGAATAACATTCTGACTGTCATAAAGTACATTCACTTTCTCTTGCGTCCTTTCAATCTCATCAAGTAGACCCTTTAACCAAATTTCTTCTTTACTGACAACTGAAGTAGCTATATATTCTGCTTCAGTAGTGGACAATCCAAGTGTTTCTTGAAGCTTTTTGACATGCACCTAATTGCTCCACCTACAAGACTAAAGATATAACCTGTAGTAGATCTTCTTTTTTCCAAATCACCTACATAATCAACATCTACATATTCGCAAACTGATCCTTCACTACCATCAAAGATGATGCAAAGGTCAGTTGTGCCTCTTAGATATCGAAGCACCCATTTCACTACTCGCCAATGTTCTTCACCTGGATTTGCCATGAACCTGCTGACAAATCCAACTGCATTTGAAATGTCAGGTCTTGTAGATACCATTGCATACATTAAGTTGCCTACAACATTTGCATATGGTACATGAGACATATACATCTTTTGTTCATCAGTTCTAGGACACAAAACCGAAGAAATCTTAAAATGGGAAGCTAGTGGAACATTAACAGGTTTCACATTGTTCATACAGAACTTTTCAAGTACTTTCTCAACATACTTTTGCTATGATAACCAAATCTTACCATTTTTCTTGTCTCTGTGTAACTCCATGCCCAAGATATGTTTTGCTGCTCCAAGATCCTTCATATCAAATGTCCTAGAGAGTTGAGCCTTTAACCTGTTGATCTCTTCCATGATTTTGCTTGCAATAAGCATATCGTCAACATACAAAGCTAAGATAATGAATATGACATTGAAACTTTTGAAGTATACACAATGATCATACTCACTTCTAATAAAGTTCTGGTTCACCATGAAGGAGTCAAACTTCTTTTACCATTGTCTAGGAGATTGCCTCAGACCATACAACGATTTCCTGATCTTTCAAACTAATCTTCTGTTGCGGCCTTGTACAAAACCTTCTGGTTGTTCCATATATAACTCCTCATTCAAATCACCATGTAGAAAACTTGTTTTAACATTTAACTGTTCTAACTCAAAGTTAAGTAATATAGTTAGTGCCAATGCCCCCTTTTTTTTCAAACAAAGAAACCCTTCAACAGATCTTCAAATTAATGAAAACCCCTTGTTTTTCTTTCCTTCAAATTAATGAAAAACCCTACTCTTCTCCCCTAAATTTTAACAAATTTCTGAAAAATTTCCTGGAAAAATTGCTTTCAAATTATTTCACTGAAAGAAAGAAAACAATTATCTCGAGCTCCATTTCGTGCTATATCTCATCATTGCATCGAGAAGAGATAGTTACGGGCTTGTCTAAAGCCTAGGAATTCGATTAGCAACATCTGAGTCCCCCCCGAGGTCGGCGTCACTCGTATCTGAGCCCACGAGGTGAGTTGCCTTCTCAACTCAGCTCTACCTTTGGTAGCAGGCTCTTCGACAAGCCAACAACGATGCAAAACACACTCGCTCCAGTTCTACTCTACGGCTGGACTAGTGATAGCTCGTCGCTCCGCTCCGGTTTTGGACAAGGCCTCCTCGCCAGTCCACACAGATACACGAGCTCTCACTTCCTCGACCAGCACGCAGAGTGCTTCACGGGCAGACAGTGGCAGCGATCTGGTAGCGTAGAGGGTTGGTGGCATTCACAACAACGCTCCTCGACGTTTGTCTTTCAGCACTCCACGATGGCTCCACTTCAGTTCTGGACAGGGCCTCCTTGCCAGTCCATGCAGAGACATGGGCTCTGACTTCATGCACCCACCAACTCTGGTCTTCATGCGCCCACTGTTTACATTTGTCATTCGGCACTCCACAGTGGGTCTTGAACCCTCCTTGACGTTGCCTTGTTGCCATATGCACGCAGCCTCTGATGGGCACGAACAACACTCCTAGACTCTAGACTCAACTCAAAAACCTCACTCGGATACCATTTGTAGTTATAGGAGGTTATCAAACAAGAAAGAAAATGAAACTGAATACAACAACACAAGTAAAAAACTTAAGATTTATTTGGTAAAACCCTTACAGGGTGTCAAGGAAACATCCGTAGGGCAAGGGATTGGAATCTCTATCCAATCAATAAATGGTTCTCCTTGCAATAGTTCAACCATTCATCAGTTTTATACATGAGCCTCTGTTACATAACTGTTAATTCGGTATTAAATTAACTTGTCAATAACTAATACAATTTACCCAAATTTACATTAATTAGTTGTCAACTACCAACATGTACTTCAACTGTTGCCCCTCGAATATAAGTAAATATGACTAATATGTTCATGAGTGAACAATATTTGTTAGAATGTCTTCACCGAAATTTCATATTAACTTTATTCTAAAATTAATAACCCAATTGGACATTTCATGACAGGAGTGAGGTATGCAGTATTTGGTGTAGATTATGAAGGACATGGCAAATCGGATGGAACATGTTGTTACATACAAAGTTTGGATGACCTTGTAAAGATTGTGCAACTTTTTTTCTGGAGCGTCGGTGGTATGTATAAATGGGACTTTTTATGCATGCGACATGTATTAATGTCATCAGGTGGGTATGTGTAAATGGGACCTTTATGCATGCGATATATATAAATGTTATGGTGATTTGTGTTCATGACGATGGTATGGAAATTATTTTGCAGAGGACGTTGATTACAGGGAGAAAGCGAGGTTCCCTTATGGAGAATCAATGGGAGGAGCCGTGGCACTTCTCATCCATTGAAAACAGCCTAACTATTGGAATGGAGCTATACTTGTTGCCCTTATGTGTAAGGCATCATTTATATAAATATTTTACATTGCATGAACTGAATCTCTATATGCGAGCTCACTTTGATCATACTTATTACAGATAGTGGACGAATTAAAGCCTCACCCTTTAGTTATTAGCATATTGAAGAAGTTAGTTGCTATAATTCCAACATGGAAGATTGTGCCCATTCAAGACATTGTAGATAAAGGCTTTAAAGACCCAGAAAAGAGACAGAAGGTAATCAACTCTATTGCTGACATTATTTGATTCCTTCTTACCAAATTGTACCCAATTTGCAGAAACGAGTTATTAATTCTCATGGATTGCTCCTTACTCCAATATCTGCAACTACACACAGATTAGGGCAAATCCCTATTTTTATCAAGGTCGACCTCGTCTAATGACGGCTTACGAGATGTTCATGACAAGTTTGGACATAGAGAAACGGCTGGACATAGACAAGACGCTGAAGCTGTACCCCAATATGTGCCATGCCTTGACTTATGGCGAACCTGTGGGGCACATTGAATTGGTATTCTCAGACATCATTGCGTGGTTGGGCAAGAGAAGTGGAGCAGTAGGGTGCCCTGAAAGCACCCATGTACAGAACAATACCGATTCCACATAGACCGCCACGAATATGGGAGCAGAAGGAGAGCAGTAGGTTTCCAAAGACAACCAAGCGGGAGTGGTAGAATGATAAAATCGTAGAATAGACGGGAAAGGCATGTGTCGTGGAGTGCGTGGTGAAAAGCTTTTTGCGTGCCGTTATCTGCTGTGAATGGAAATAACAAAACGCCCATGGGTAGTGAAAGTTTATGTGGTTGTGTTTTGAAATAGGTGTAATACTTATATCCTTCTGTTGGCAGGTTCGGCTTAAACCAGAATGGAGTAATATTTTCGTTATATGGTATTACAAATAATCATTAAACCAAATATTAATGAAGTGGTTTCGTAAATAATTCGGCACAAGGGATCAGATGTCAGTAGGTAATGTTACTTTCAACTTGTTCTGATGATGGACCACATTGGTTGGTTCGAAACGCGTTGGCAAAAATCTTTCTTATGTGATTTACGCTGAAGCTCTCCTTACAGCATTACCTAATTTTAATCAATTTAGATTATGTTACTTCATAAAAGAACTATTTTATTGAACATTCAATGCCTTCACGGCTAGCTGTTAATTAGGTTGTTTTTACTTCGAAACTAACTGTATAAAAATTGAAATTTATTAATTTATTAATTAAAAAGCTATTTCAAAATGTGAATAATAAATTAATAATATTTAATTAAAAAATAATAACCGTCATAGTAATTAATCTCAATTTGGTTACCTCTTGTAATCACTTATTAACTTTTACAAATTTTCATATACATCATATTACAAACTAGGTGGAAATCAAAAACTATTTGAGATATCTTTTTCTAACATTAAATATTATAATCACTTGTTAGTTTTCTCAGCTTTTCATATACATTATATAGCAAAGGAGGTGGAAATCATAGAACATTTGAGATATTACATTAAAAGTGATACACAAATCTCTTTTATTGCAAATTTAATAATTGATTCTCACAATGTGAGTCGAGCAAATTTTAATTAACATTGTTTTATATTACCTTGTTTAATAAGAGTAATAGAAACACTTTGAAGGAATGACACTTCTCATAAAATCTTTACATTATTGTCCAATCTTACTAAAAGATATGTAAGGGTTTTCTGGATAGACTTCTAAATTTAATCCATATTTAATCTATAGCTTCAAGAGTACTATTGACAAGTCCTATATCAATATGTATGTTTTAAGCATCCCTTAAATTCCAACTCTAATAAGCAACTTAAAATTCAGTTCTTCCTCATTTGATTGAGTAAAATCGTTGCTTTTTACTCTTATAGCAACATTAGGTATAATAGAGAAATCTACATATCTAGAAAATTCTTTATTATTGTGACTTTGTAAATTATTGTTTTTTACAAAGCAAGAAAATGAAAAGAATGAAATAGTAACATAGTTTTTAGAAATGTAAAAACCATAATAAAACTTTATATCTTTAGATGTAACAAAAATGGTTATATCCCAGGAAAACATAAACTTTGGCAAATAAAACAAATAGTGTTTTCTAATAAAAACAACACTATATGTAATAAAATATCTGTCTTAACACAAAAATGCATAGAAATAATAGAACCCATAAATTTTTTGATATATATGATACACAAGTTTAAAATCTTGGTTAGCAATAAGCGTTGGTTTTTATATGAGGTCTATTACCATATTGTACAATACACTAATGTATTATGTGATTTAAGTTTTTATATGAGGTCTATTACCATATTGTACAATACACTAATGTATTATGTGATTAAAAATGTTAAAGAAAGAAATAAACCAAAATCAATACACTAGTATATCATGTGATTAAAACCATTAAAGAAAGAAATTGTTCACGATGCAACCAACACAACCATTCGATGCAATACACTAATACAAAAGGAGGAAATAATTTATAAAAAACTTCTCAAAATAATTGTTCAAGAAATAAGCATTCCCGCTCTTTAAATAAAGAACTTAAATCAAAATAAATCATCAAGAAATAATCATTCATGCTCTTTAAATAGGAAAAATAGACCAATTACATGTAAAACATTATATCAAAATAAATGTTAATAAAAAATCAATTAATTGTAAAAGTTTTATCAATATAATTGTTAATTTAACTAAAAAAATATAAACCATATAATCATTTTAACTCAAAACATTTTCTAAATATTAAATTATATAATTACAAATTTATATTAAAAATATATATACTTTAAATAAAAAACATTAAATAATTTAATTATAAATAATCCATATATCTAAATACCTTTAAATAATTGAGTTACACTCACAAAGATATAGCATAAACATTATTGAATATGTTAAGATATAATAACTAGCTTTCACATGATTTTTTGGAAAAATAATGTGAGCTTTATTGTGAACCTTCTTTGGCAGATATTATGTTAAATGTCTTTTTCATAGTTATATTGTCATACGATTTTTTAGTTAAAGATTAAAATATAAATATGAGTTCATTAAAAATGTGATGAATGATTTAATAATTTAAAAATATATAATGATTTCATAATAAAAAAAATAAAAAATTGTATTAGCATTTGTGATAATATTAAAAATATTATATAATAAATTAAATAAATTAAGCTCATTAATTTAAATGGTAAATTTTTTTTTTTTGTATATAATTAAATGATTTTTAATTATTATGATTAGTATAATTATATCATTATTATTATCTAATTTTAAAGTCACGGTCAAGTGAGACACCACATTGATGTATGAGGCTCTTTTGCTTATGGGATAAGGGATCCACTTCTACATCGTGATTTGATACTAAGCCCACACAAGCATACATACTCTACCACTCTAGTTTTGAACCTATGATTAATATACCCCAAAAACGTATATTGACCACATTATTAATTAATTAATTATTAGTAATTATGGTAACAGTAATAATAATAATCATAATCATTATCATTATTT